>QYSD01000053.1:0-128979 GCA_009806315.1 Rhodotorula sp. ZM1 | reverse complement strand
CCGACCCAATCAGTCACGCCCTAAAACCCTAATCATACACGGCATACAACCTTGTTACAAGGCATCCCTTTCCGACTTGCGAGGATGGGTTCGTCCGTTCGTCCGCGACCACTCGTTCGCACGGCTTAGATTGAACGCTTGTCGCGCCAGATTGGCTATTTAGACCTGCAGGATCACCTCGCAGTCACTCGCAGCTCGCCAGGAGACAACCTCTCGCCGCCTGTGCCACCCTCGCTTCCTCGCTCAAAGACGTCACTCCGACTCGTTGACTGCCTGCGCTGGACGTCTGAGCGATACAGGCAGCTACACATGGCCGGCTCCGAAGTCACGGCGCGCAGACTATTGGCTTGGCGGGAGACGACGTCTACCCATCCGTTCTCCTCCTCGTCGGGCGGAATCCTCCCGCTGGTTCGTCTTCGCGTTCTACCTCTGCTTGCACCGCCCAACATGGCTTATATTGCTGCTACCATTCCAGCACCGGGGCTCACGGCTTTGCAAGTCGGGATACGGAGGCTTGCTGTCGCGCTTTCGAAACTGAGTTCCGCTTCCTTCGCTCGTTAAAGCCTTGTGCACGACAGATTGTAAAGCTTGATGCACTCGGTAGTACCGACTCTCTCACCTCCTCGCCCTTCGCAGTGCAGCTCTTGGCTGTACGGGTCAGCGGATCTCGCATATATCGAAGCTGCGTACCACCTTAACCCGTCTGATCACCTGGACTCGCCCTGCTTCGCCTTGAGCTGTTCTCCTCAAGTTCTCGCTTCCCTCACACACTGCCATGTCCTCGCCAAACACCGTCACCCACTCCACCGCAGGCATCGCTCCTGAACCCGAAGGAGATGAAGGACAACGCTCGCTTGTCCGCCGCGCTGCAAGCAGCACACGAGCAAGTGCGTCTGAGATCCAGACCGGCATCTCTTCCGACCTTCTCTCGCTGACCCGTATCCGCTGCCTTCCAGCGCTAGGAACCGACTCTGGATTTGCAAAGGCGCTTAGAACAGCTGTCTTTGCAGTCTTGTGGTGGATTCCTCACGCGTGCGTGACCGCAACTTCTTGACTTCGCTCAACAGCCGTCGGTACTGACCTTCCGTACGGGTTTGCGCAGTCTACGGCTTCCACGATGCCTCCAACAACGGCTGATAGGTGATGTTGGAGCCGTACGTGCACGGAGTGTTCGGAAGTGGCTTCGCGTCCGACGTGGCTTCGGTGCTTCGTACGGGGGCGTGCGGTGAAGGCGGGAGCGAGAGTTGGGAGAGGAGGTACAACGACGAGGAGAGCGCGGGGCTAGGCAGGAGGCGTGGAGGAGGGTCTCAAGAGTGGTAGAAGTTGGTCCAAGCAGGTGTATGCAAGTTTTGGCCAGGCAAAGCGAGACGGAGAGGAGAAAGGCAGAGTACGGGCGGCAGGAGGAGGTTCAACGAGCGTGATGAGGCTCCCGCGCCGCCGGAGAAGTCACTGAGCGTGTCTGACGGCTTCAACAGAGTGTTAGCGTTCAGTACACGAAGCAAAAGGGCAACACGAGCGAAGGGAGGGCGCCTAGAGGATCTGCGACGAGCGAGTGAGCGAACGACGACCCCAAGGGCGCCAAATCACCTTCCTGGGACCAGTTCTGCATTCAAGGGGTTCTAAAGTATTACTAGGAGCCCTACGACCTCCCACCCGCCCGCCAGCTGTCGTGTAGCCGCCGTTCTCCCCCCTCTCGCCCAGCGAGACCGTTCTCCGCGTCGCGACCTCCCAAATGGCCGACGACAATTCCCTGTAGACTGATACTGCCATACAATCGTCTATATCGGAGCTCGATAGGCCCCTAAGCGGTGTGAGAGCGGGAAAGTCGTCGTCGAGTTCGTGTCGGAGGTTGAGGGAGGAGCGTAGCGCGGCGGCAAGACCTCCGTCCGCCGCAAGAGCTGGACTGGCCGAATGGCAGTGTTTCAGAGACGCTGAAGACTCACTCAGACCCGCACAGCGGGCGTGAGGGCGAGGTGGTCCTCTCCCAAGCTTGACCGCTCCTTGACTCCGCCCTTTGTCGCTTCGAACACTCAAGTCGCTCGACTCGCTGAGCCTGTGCTGCTGGACTGCCCTTTGACTGCATATTCCCAGCTTGAACGAGACGAACTATGGCCGCACCCTCGCCGCTCGCGCAATCCCACCGCCCTCCCCGCTCCGACATCGACAGCGACTCGGAGGACGAGTCGCCTGCCCAGGGGACGAGCCAGGTCAGCAACAACGCCGTGCAGACCGTCGCTAGCAGGCTCGCAGAACTCGCCCTCATCGAGGAGGTCGACGTCGACCTCGAGAACCTGCATGCCCTCTCGCCCGAGGTCATCTCGAAGCAGGCCACCATCAACATCGGTACGCTCGAAACGATCTCTCTCAGGCGGCTGCGTGATTATTTGGACTCCGGCGAGCTGGATTGGGCGAGTTACCGCGGGTCGTGTGTGCGACCTCCACAGCCACCATGCGGTTGGGGACAGCGCTGCGGGGGCTGGAGGAGGCTCAGGCGCTACAGGGTGATCACTACGACTCGCTCGGCCTTCTTGGCACGAGCGGGGGGAGATTGGCGGGAGGACGTTCCGGAGGACTGGCGGGAGAAGCGGCCGTCTCAAGGCTCACGAGCGGGAGAAGCTCTCCTTCGACCTGTACGAGTGACGGAGTATATGGAGGCAGCAGGGTTTGCTCAAGCAAAGAGCGCAACTGGAGGAAGAGCGCTCGCTAACTTCTGTTCGTTCGTCTCATCCGCCTTCTTTCCGCCGTTCGCCCATCCGCTTTCCGGTCTCGTCGTACAGGTACCATCGGTCACGTCGCGCACGGAAAGGTGCGTTTCCTGCCAGTCCTTCGTGAACCCGCACTTGCTAATCCGATCTTCCTCGTTCCCCGCCTGTCAACAGTCTCAAACGGTCAAGGCCATCTCGGGTGTCCACACTGTCCGATTCAAGAATGAGCTCGAGCGAAACATCACCATTAAGCTCGGTTACGCCAACGCAAAGGTGCGTTTCGCCGCTTCAGTCACTGATCACCTTGGTCCAAGCCCCTGAACACAGGCTTACGAGATGCCTGCGCACAGATCTACAAGTGTCAGAATCCCAAGTGCGAGCGACCAGGCTCCTACCGGTCGTACAGCTCAGACAAGGAGGACGAGCCGCCTTGCGAGGTTCCTGGATGCGGTGGAAAGATGAAGCTCTTGCGGTGCGTTCACGAGCGACCTCTCGTTGTTGAACATCCAGACTGACTCCCTTGCGCCGCAGGCACGTCTCGTTCGTCGATTGCCCCGGACACGACATTCTCATGGCTACCATGCTCAACGGTGCCGCCGTCATGGACGCCGCCCTCCTTCTCATCGCCGCAAACGAGACCTGCCCCCAGCCTCAAACGTCCGAACACCTGGCCGCTATCGAGATCATGAAGCTCAAGCACATCCTCGTCCTCCAGAACAAGGTCGACTTGATTCGCGAACAACAAGCAGACGAGCATTACCAGCAGATCACGCAGTTCGTCAAGGGAACCGTCGCAGACGGCGCACCCATTATCCCCATCTCGGCTCAGCTGCGGTACAACATTGACGCGCTCGTCGAGTACATTGCGACCAAGATTCCTGTTCCCGTTCGCGACTTTACGACTGCGCCGAAGCTCATCGTGATCCGCTCGTTCGACGTCAACAAGCCCGGCGCCGAGGTCCACGAGCTCAAGGGTGGTGTTGCCGGTGGTTCGCTGTTGAACGGGGTCCTTAAGGCGCGTTCGTTCGCTCCGTATGTTCCCGCTCGTTCGGACTGACCCGCTTCTTCCGCGCGCGTAGCTCGGCCAAGAGATCGAGGTTCGACCGGGGGTCGTCTCGAAGGACGCCGAGGGCAAGATCCACTGCAAGCCCATCCGCAGCAAGATCGTCTCGCTCCTCGCCGAGAAGAACGAGCTCAAGTTCGCTGTTCCGGGTGGCTTGATCGGTGTCGGCACTCGTGCGTGCTTACGCATTCCCTCTCCTCGAGCGCTCGCTGACGCTTCGCCGCGTGCCCGCAGTCATCGACCCTCAACTGACCCGTGGCGACCGTCTCGTCGGCCAAGTCCTCGGTTCCAAGGGCTCTCTCCCGTCCATCTATACCGAGATCGAGATCTCGTACTTCTTGCTCCGTCGCTTGCTCGGTGTCAAGTCGGACGACAAAAAGCAGACCAAGGTCGCCAAGCTTGCGAAGAACGAGATTTTGATGGTCAACATTGGTTCGGTGAGGCGGCGTCTCTCAGTCTCGCCGAGGACGCTTTGCTGATTCCTCGAACCCGCGCAGACGTCGGAGGGTGGTCGTGTTGTATCTGTGAAGGCCGACGTGAGTTCCCGCTCGCCTTCCATGCACTTGGTTCACCGTCTGACGCTTCTTTCTCGTAACAGTTGGCGCGGGTCATCCTCAACACGCCGGCGGCATGCTCGATGGGGGAGAAGGTTGCGCTGAGTCGTCGTATCGAGAAGGTGCGTTTCGTCCCTATCCCTGCCAAGCTCAGCTCGGGCGGCTTTCGCGAGGCTATCGAGGCGAGGACTGACCACCGCTCTCGCTCTCGCTCTCACACAGCACTGGCGCTTGATCGGATGGGGTGCGGTTCGTCGCGGTGTCGAGTACCAGGTCGACGACGAGTAGGCGAGAGTAGACGCCTTCCGCCTTCCGCTCCTTCACCTTACCCTGGCCATCTGGCCGACGATCCCTTCCTTCCCCTCTACGCATTCTATGCTTGTAATCATTCACCTTGTGACACGGAAAACGGCGCTTGTGGATCGACGCTCGCGAAGGATGCAATTTCAGGCGAGAGAGCGGGAAGCGGCCGGCGGCTTCGCTGCTCGTGAAGTCGAACGGCACGAGTTACAAATTGCAAGTATACGTAGCGCGACAGATAACAACCGTAGGAACGACAACTCCTCCCGCAAAGATGCCTCAATCCGCGTGCTCCTTGGGTGTCAATGAAGACATGAACAACGGCACAGACTTGTGAGCATGAGAGGCCGCTTCACGCTTCGAATGTCGGCGGGTTGATGCCTCCGTGCCATCTGTCGCTACGCGTTCCGCCGACTCCGCCTCTCGCTTCACTCCAGGCCGGATCTGAGCGTCAAGAAACGCTCGCTGCGCGCGCGCGACCTCGTTCATCCGCTGCTTGCGAAGGTCTGACTCGATCGTCGGCTCGTCCCACAGGCAGTAAAGCGACCAGTCAAAGTTTGGCGCGCAGAGGTCGATGTGAGGATAAGAATGGTGAACAAAGAAAGGAAGCGGTGACGTACCGTACAAGCGCATCCAACATTGCACAATCTGTGACCAGCACGCCGTCATCGTTCGCTCGGCCCGGCTCAATGTCCTCGGTACTTTCAGCTTTCCCCGGCAACCGTCCGTCCTTGAGCGGCTGGGAACCGATAACCAAGTCGCCTCGTCGTCATCCTCGAGAATCTCCTACGCTACAGGATCAAATTGATGGTACGCCAGCTCGAGCGGTACGTGATCAGGTCGTCGATGCGGAGTCGGTCGCTGTGGGACATGAGGACATTGTATGAGAGGCCGAAAGGAAGGAGACTGGGCATCTTGCATACGTCAGCGCGCAGTGTCGGTAGGAGTCGAGAGATGAGTGGTCCCGTCACGGCGATGCAAGTCAAGCCTGCGTAGCGGTGCGAGCTGAGGGGAAGTGCCGAAAGGCGGGAGCGGGAACCTCAAGGGAAGGGGGACCACGGCGTCCTGCTGCCGTTACCGACGAGGCTGGAATGCTTTGCTGGAGGTCTTTGGGCCGACAAGCTTCCTCTGGCCCTCCTCGAACGCCTGCGAGGCCCGCGAGAAGGCGAAGATGCGCCGGCGCCAGCTAAGGGGCGCGGTGGCAAGAGCGCGATCAGCTCGCGGCCATGTACAGACGGTTGCTCGAGACCCGACTCCTCAAAGCGTTCGTCACGAAGCGCAGACAGCTCTCGTCGAGGCTGACGAGGCGAAGGAAAGGGTGGGCAGCGTGTGCAGATGCTCGGGAAGCTGTGCGGCAGTCAAGCAGCGCCAGCAGCCGGCAACAGTCCACAAAAACCCTTCGAACGGGCTGCTGCGCTGGGAGGGAGGCAGTGGAGGTGGAAAGAGGGGGGCGGGGGGGGGACAAGGTCAAGGGTCGAGGAGGGCGCCAGGAGGGGGAAGTCAGTGGGATCGCTCGCTCTTCGTGCAATTCGTCCTATTGTAGCTGGAGTTCGTTCTCGTGCGCTTTGGCGCATCTTGAGTGCATCGCAAACTGCGAATTGAGCTGGCGAACGAGGACTCGTGCGAGAGAACGTGCGGACTTGCTCTTCCACGCCTCCTCGCGAGCCCTCTTACGCGCTAGATGAGCTTCTTCGGCCTCGGCCAACGCGTCTACAGTAAGCGTTCGTCGAACCAACGTGCGGCGCTTACGTGGGCGGCGAGGACAGATCGCGACCGGGGAAGGGCAGCCGAGGAGACGGCACAACATCATGGTGCGCTCGGCAGCATTCTGCAATGGCAATACTGTGTCTCGAGGAGTACTCACGGGGGCTCAGGTGCCCCCAGCTACATGAGAGGGTTGCGGGTGGGAGCAACCCGGAGAGATCACGCCGCTTGGCCCGCAACCGAACCACTCCCCCGCTCCTTTGCTCCGCTTGGAGCTGCCTGACGCTCAGTGACCTCGATTGACGGCGCCAGAACACATACTGTCAGCCGAACGACGCGAAAGGGACCGCGACGAGTCCTAGTTGCCTCATCGCACGGGGGGAGGAACAGCAGCCAGGTCGAGCGCTCGCGGAGGGGAGGCAGTGTGCGTGCCGTTCTCCGAGACTCTTCTGTGGCTCATCGGTGCCTTCAGAGGTCTGTCCAACGAGGAGTTTGCGCTTCGTGGCGAACCGCCTCCTGCCGATGGGCGTCTCCGACGAGATGGTGCGGCGACCAGGTGACTGGGCTACGCGGGACTGCTTGCAATACACTGGCACGGTAACAGAGCTCGCATGGCGACCATTCACTGCCCTCTCACGGCTCGACATCGGCGCGGCGCTGCTCACCTGAGCAACCGAATCGCCCTCAAGGGAGTGTTACTGACGGTCTGAGGCGCTTGTACAGATTTAGAGACCTCCGCCATGACGAATCACGAACCTCACACAGCAGTCATACTCCCGCCGCCGGTTCCGCCTGTTACCAAGATTCCTTCTCAAGCAGCCCTCTCGCGCGCTCTCTCCGACCTCACCATGTCGACGCCCGTTCCCCTTTCCTCATCTGCAACTTCAGGCAAGACGATGCGGACGCGCACACGGAGCGGCTCGCCAGCTTCATCGCCCGGCCAATCGTCCTCCGGCAGCTCCATCTTCGACCGACCTTCCGCCTGTTCTCATTCGACTCGCGACAGTACTCTCGAATCGATGGCTCGACCTCACTCGCAAGGACCTTCGACGTCGATGTCGGCAGTTTCCGCTGCTGGAGGCGGCGGGAGGAAGGCCAGCGTCAGTCTGCAGCTGTTCAAAGAGACGGCGAGATCTGCGGCGGAGCGAGGAAGAGGTGACGATGCAGCGAGGAGGAACGGCAGTCGAGAGTCGCCGTCCAAATCGCGACACCCATCTAGCTCGTCTGGGAAGGGGAAGGAGCGGGAGCAGACGATCACCCTGCCTAGCGGCGAGGGTTTCGTGACGTTCTCCTCCCCGCTCGCTTCACCTGACGCGACAATCTTTGCGCCACTCCCCTATCCTGCATCCAGCCAACCTGGTCCCTCACGATCTCGCAATCCCTCACGGCCGCCCAGTCGCCTCGGCACCCGTTCTCCCAGCGTCTCGTCCCACCCGTTTCCAGCATCTCCCTCCAAGTCGTTCCACCACCAACAGATTCCGCTGTCAGTCACCTCATCTCCACATGCCCATCCCGTCCCTACCGCGCAAACTCCGTCTCACCCTTCTCCATCCGGCTTGTCCACCTCCAGACCTGTCAGTCCTCACCTCCCTGCACAACACGCCGTCCCGCTCTCGCGCTCGCACTACAGCCCACACACGCACTACAGCCCACGCAGCGTTGGCACGAGCAGTCCTGTACCCGAGCTGACCGCCTTTGACAACATGCGGCACGTCGGGCTTGGCGAGCCTGCCCTGCCTTTGCCGTTGAGTGTGATCAGTCCCGGCTCGTCTCGGCTTCACGATCCTGCGCTGCAGTTCGATGAGCAGGCAGTGGCGGAAGAGGAGGAAGACGAGGGAGATGCGACACTCTCGCTGCAGCAGTCGCCGCCGAGCGAAGCGTCCATTCCGTCGTCGTCGGGCCTTAAGCTCGTCTACTCGCCGCGCCTTTCGTTCAATGCAAGCAAGAGCAACACGCCCAGCCACTCCCCTCCGCTCGGTCGGCGGCATACGCGGACGAAGGACGACGGCGCGAAGGACGTGCACTCAGCCTCGGCAGCTCTAGCGATCCCTTCGCCGTCGACTGTGGGCCGCGTTGGCTTCTCCGACCTCGTGCAGATGCATGAAGCATACCCGCCTGCGTCGACTGCCGAGACGACCGAGGACGAGCGGACCGAGTACGACAGCTGGACTGGCAGCACGAGCGATACGGGTACTGAGTCTTCTGGCGAAGAGTCGTACTCGGGTGACGAAGCGAGCCAGGCCGACGGCGGAGGGGAAGGAGACGAAGATTCCGGCGCAAAGGAGGAGGAGTACGAGGTCGACATGGGTGCATTGCAGGACAAGCTTGCGCAAGGAGGCGGAGGCGAAGTGTCGATCCGCCGTGACGAGAACCGCGCGAGCGACTTCAAGAGTCGCCTCGTTAGCGGGGATGGCAGGACGAGCTCGACTGTCCCGCTCGAGCCATTTCGTCATCAGGTCGGCGGGCACAGCCATATCTTCCGCTTCTCGAAGAAGGCCGTCTGCAAGGTGCGTCTTGCGCTCCCACTCTCTGTGCTGGTAGTGCGTTGCTGGAAGTGCGTCGCTGACCAAACTTCGACGTTACCGCAGCCCCTCACATCGCGTGAGAACCAGTTCTACGAGGCTCTCGAGCGCGTCAGCCCTCGCCTGCTCGCCTTCGTCCCTCAGTACCTCGGCGTCCTCAACGTCACCTACCGCCGTGCGCCCTCCGCGGTGCCGAACCCGGTCGACGAGCTCAGCCGCCTTGCATCCGAGGAACAGGCCGGTGCTCGCCTCTCGCGGCGTCACTCGTCTCCGGCTGGAACGGGCGCATCTTCTCCCGCTCGACGAGTCTTCCGGCAGAAGGCTGACCGCGAAGAGGAGGTTCCGGAGGTCACGCTCGAGCGGAACCGGCACATCATCCCGGACAGCATGGTCTGGGATGCCGTCAAGGGCCTGCGTAAGTCAAACGGACGACGTCGTCGCCGGGCTGGCGAGCGCTCGACCGACCCCGAGACGATGGCCAACGATTCGCCAGCGGGTGGCCTGCTCTCCTCGCCCGACTTTGCACCCTCGTCGTACTCGATCAGCGGGAGCGTTGGCGAGCAAACCCAGCTCGCGCAACTTCCGCAGTTTCCGCCCCTCGCGGGATCGCCTTCAGCCACCTCAATCGCACCTGTTCCTCCTACGCCGAACTCGACCCCGACCGATGTCTCGTACATCGACGGCAGGTCTCGAGGACGTGTCATCTCCGATCTGTCGACCCTGCCGTCTGTCTTCGCGCGCCGGTTCTCGCCCAACAGGCCGGACTCGCTCTACCCGCCTTCACCCGGCTCCTTCGCCTCCTACCGCGGTTCGCCAAGTATCGCGGGGACGGGCCAGACCAAGGTCAACACGAAGTTGTGCGAGCAGGTCCTTCGCGAGGTCTTCAGCTCGCCGAAGCTTCGCGAGGGGCGTCGAGGCTGGAAGGAGGGCAAGCGGCGCAAGATGCGGAGCATGCACAGCACGAGCGACGTGACTGCCGCCCTCAGGGAAGAGGTAGTGCAGGTCGAGACGGAGGAGCGAGACGAAGGGACAAGTCCAGGGGGCCAAAGCTTGCGACCCTCGTTGCGCGAGACTCACAGCGCGATCTACACGCCCGTCTCGCATGTAGACGAGCACGCAGAACCCGACCTCGGCAACACGGCTGACGCCGAGAATGAAGAGCCGGCGATTCCGCGTCGCGGTTCAGCCGATTCTATCCCGCTCGGTGCGCCGGTTGGTCGACGGCCTTCGAACTTGGCCGAGGACATGTTCGCGATGGACGACGTCGACGAGAATACCGTGACGGACGGCAGAGCGACCCCTGTCATGCCGTCACCTGTCCGCCGTTCCTTTGATACCACCGCCTCTCCACTCGGTCGCATTCAGCCGGACTCGCCTTCCTCTCTCGCTCCTGCCTTCCCTACACCCGATGCACGCTCGCCTGCTGCCGGTCCTACGCCGCCGCCAGCTGCGACACCGTCTCGCCAGGAGCAGTTCATCCTGATGGAGGACTTGACCGGCAGCCTCAAGAAGCCGTGCGTGCTTGACCTCAAGATGGGTACGAGGCAATACGGTATCATTGCCACGCCGGAGAAGAAGAAGAGCCAGACCAAAAAGTGCTCGAAAACGACGAGTCACGACCTTGGCGTCCGGATCTGCGGCATGCAGGTGAGGCGGGACTTTTTCTCCCCTCACTTCGTCCGAATTGACGCTCTACGCCCTCTGTAGGTCTACAAGGTCAACGACGACTCGTACACGTTCCAGGACAAGTACTTCGGCCGCAAAGTCGAGATCGAAAAGTTCCCCTGGGTACTCGCCTCGTTTCTCCACGATGGCGACTCCGTCCTCGCATACCACATCCCCGAGATTCTCCGCCAGCTCTACCGCCTCGCCTCGATTGTCTTCGCTCTCGATCGCTTCCGCTTCTACGCCGCCTCGCTCCTCCTCATCTATGACGGCGATCCCGACGTCCAGGCCGAGTACAAGGCGAGCGTCCTCGCGCGGATGGCCGAACCGCACACGACGTCGACCGAGCTCAAGACATTGTCGTCGAGTCTGCCGAACGAGCCAAATGCTTGGCCTCGGTGTGGCGGATCGTGCGAGACGCTCAGCCAGGCGAACGGTGCGATGAAGCGACGTCCTCGCTCAATGTCGGTCGGCGGAAACGATGAGGACGATGAGGACAACTCGGACAGTCGCGCGCCTCTCGCGATTCCGTCTCGCCAGCACGCGCACGACCCCCATCGCCACCGCAAAGACGGAGACCGCTCGCACCGCCGTTCTCGCAGCAAGAAGCGCAAGGTACCCGGCGCCGTCACCATCCGCCTTATCGACTTTGCGCACTGCACGACCGGCGACGACTTCATCACGCCCGAAGAGGCCGCCGAACTTGATCTCGACCTCGAGCCAGGCGACATCGCGCCCGACGGCCGCATCGTCGCGCGCTTCCCGCCTACGCACCCGAATCAGCCTGATCTCGGCTTTGCTCTCGGCTTGCGCAGCCTGTGCGCCGCACTCCGTATGATCTGGGCGGCCGAGGTCAGGGCGGGTTGCCTCGAAGGCATGGACCGCGATCTGCACGTCGAAGGCGAGGAGGTCTTCCGCAAGGCGTGGGGTCCTCTCGCCGACGAGGAGGATCTGCTGGTGTCGGGTCTCTCGCCAGAGACCGTGTACGAGTTGTCGACGGCATGAGCACTCGTTTCGCGCCGCCTTCCCTTTCTCAGCTATCCGCAGTTGTTATCTTTTCGTCTGTTGACGTTTTCCTGCCCTTGTCTTGCAACCTAGATGCCTTGTTCGCCGTTCGTCGTCGTCGACGGGGTGGCCTTCCCAACTCCCTGAGGAAGAATGAGCACGCATTGCCGGGCTCTCACCACGCTTCGGCCCGATCGCTGACCGTTACAAAGCTCGCGTGGTCGCGGACTGTGTCCTCACGCTGTGTTGACGACCCGTCTCACCAACTCCGCGCCTCTCTCCCTTCTTCACCTGACCTCGCTCTTCTATGTCTCGCTTGCGCGCACCGTCAGAGCCCATAGCTCCTTCGAGCCAGCTGCTCGAGTCGTTCGAATGGCCCGCCAAGCCCACCGAGCCCTCGCTCCAGCTTCTCCCGTCCGCTGAATTCGAAGACCCCGCCTCGCCTGGCTTTGCAGCAAGGCTCGTCGAGCAGCGGAACGCGGTGTCAGTGCCTCATTCTGAGCCGGTTGAGCAGCGGCGTGCGTCGTTTCAGGCGAGGTACGACGTGCTTGACGAGCTGACCCTGGACAATCCAGCGCACGACGAGTCGGAGTCGGAGGACAGCGCACTAGATCCTGCTTTCGTCGGTCGGCGTGCCTTCGAGATCGAGAGGTCCACCCCATCTCGCCGACCGCTGGCGAGCAAGTCGGAGACGGCTTTGCCGTTGCCTGCCACCCCTTTTCGCCGTCCTCGTCCCGCACCCATCTTTACCTCTCAACCCCTTCGTCCGGTTCCACAAGCCGTTCAGGCGCCTTTCCCAAGCCGCTTGCATCGCAGCGCAAGCTTTGCCCAACCAGCGACCCCTTCGGCCATGTCGCCTCCCCCGTCTGCCTTCTCGGCCTCCCCTCCTCGCCTGCCACCGCTGCCCCATCTTCCAGCTCTTGGCGAGGATTACAAGGGACCGACGAGCTACGCTAACTGGACTGTGGCGAACGAGGCCGAAGTCGAGCTCGCCAAGATCGCGGCATCTGCCGTGTCTGTCGAGGACGTCTTGAAGGGTGCAGGTGAGCCAGCGACCTTTCTCTGGCGCTTGAGACGGGACTGACGGCGATGTTTGCACGCTAAGACGCCGGACGGGATTTCTTGCAGTTCTGCGCAAGCCTTCCAGGCGATCGCGCTCTTCCCGTCGCCGCGCTCTGCTCCGACCTGCTCGCCTTCTCTGCCCTCAGTCAGACCTTCCAGTCGACGTCAAATGCCCTCGCTTTGACGTACCTTCACGCCGCCTCGCCGCTGCGCCTCAACCTCCCTCTCGCCAGTCGAGCCGCCATTCTCGAATCCTGCATGAAGGCATCGCAAGACAGCTCGGACCTCTCGCAGCCTATCCAAGGCCTCAAGCGTGAACTCGAGCCTTACTTGCGTCTTTGGCTTGAGGACCGCGTCATCAAATCGATGCAGGAGCGGCTCGGAAGCTGGAGGACTGGGTTTGGCTGGAGCGGGATGGGCCATCGCCTGGGCGACGTGCAGACCGACGGACTCGGCGAGAGTTTTTGCTTGTGAGTGAGATCATTCCTCGACTTCTTGACAAACCAGCTCACTCGGCGCCTCGGCAGGACGGACTGGACGAAGGAGGACAACCCGATCGTCCTCGTCAGCGACGGCTTCGGCGCCGTGACTGGCTTCCCCTGCGCAGACATCATCGGACGCAATTGCGGGTCATGTCTAACGACGCTTTCTTCGAACCTCTGCTGAGAACCGCTTTCGCAGGCCGCTTCCTTCAAGGTCCCGGGACTTCGCCCGACAGCGTCGAGCCGCTTCGCGAAGCGCTGCAGACGGCCGAGGCTGTGACTAAACTTGTTCTGAACTGTGAGTGCGATCGCATACGACGGTCTCGTCTCGCGATGGACGCGCTCTCGCTATCGCAGACCGCAGCGACGGGCACCCATTCTTCAACCTCATCAACATCACGCCTCTCAAAGACACCGAGGGGAAGGTCAAGTACTTCCTCGGCGGACAGACCGATGCGACGCTCACGATGCAAAACGTCGGCGTCGCCTCTTCTTCCGCCGCTCTTCCTCCTACTCCCGCCTCGCTCGCTCAGATTAGTACCTCGCCGCCATTCTCGCCGTACATGCAAGCGCAGCTCCAATCGATGCAGCAGGCCGCGATGAGTCGGCTCCAGCCGACGCCGACGAACGCACCACATCTTCCACCTTCGCCTCCCGAGTCTCCCGCTTTCCCAGGTCGCAACTATGCTCAGACTCCGCACGCATATGGCAGCCCTGCGATGCGCCTTGCTACATCGTCGTCGTCGTCGTCACCCAGGCCTCGCCGCTTCGGCATCTTCGGTCGCATGAAGCGTCGCAGGGAGACGACCGAGACGACGGAAGGGTCCTTCGAGGGCACGTCGACGTCGTTCGACGTGAATGCCTCGCCCGACATGAACGAGCCGGAAGTCTGGATGCGGCGTGGCTCAGTGTCGGCGAGTCCTGGGCAGGGCAGGAAGGGATGGCAAACGGGTCATGGACGGGTTGTCGAGCAGGTTGGAGAGCCTCAGGTGCGCTGGAGTCGCTTTCCAACACGCTTTCGAGCTCGAGACTGACTAAATACGCTCATCGCGCGCAGCCCTACGAGCCGAAGCACACCTACTCTCGCATCGCTGTTGTCGACCGCCCGTCCGGCAAAGTCCTCTTTGCCAACCCCGCATTCTTCGACTTCCTCGGTGCGTGCTGCAGCTTGAGCGGAGCCGGCTTCACCCGTTGGGACCGCTTTTCGTCACTGACCTTCCCAACCTGTCTCCTCCGCCTCCCGCAGCTCCCTCCCGCTCCTCCGTCATCCATCACCACCTTACCAACTTCCTCACCTCCCCCGTCGTCCTCGAACCTGGTTCGACGGCGCAGAACGAGAAGGACCAAACCCGCCGCTTGAGGAGGAACATCACGCTTGCGATAGAGGGAGGGCACGTCTACAGGACGTTGGTGGCTGTCGAGGTCGAGAAGAAGGGGAAAGGGCTGTGCGTCTCCGCTTACTGTGGGCCCCGAGACGTGAGCTGATGCCGCTAGTCGCGCAGGGCCAGATTGAGGAACGAGGACGAGCGCCAGTTCAAGACGGCGGTCTTGCATCTCGTCCCGCTGCTCAACAGAAACGAACAGGTGGAGAAGCTTGTCGCGATGTGGGCAGCCGCGTTTGTCCCGCCGTGACAGGCTTAGCTGACTAGCTTTCGCTCCTCTCGCAGCTTCGGATGAGCGGGAGAGGCGAGGAGGACACGCTTGATACGTAGCTTCGGTTGCATGATAGCTTGAAACGTCGGACGGTCGAGCTGACCAGAACCGACGCGAGAGAAGGAAGCGCAGTGAAGCGCAAGAGATGGAGAAAGTCGAAAAGGAGGGAATGAAGTGGAGCGGTATCGGCTTAGGATGGGTACTTGTTCGGCTCTAGACGGTACGAGGTGAGGCCCTGCATGCCGCAGACCATGTGTGAGCGCTGTATCGCACGCGGTTCGTTCTTTTCCGCCAGCCAATATTGGTTGCGGGACGGCGACGAGCGAAAAGAGCGAAGCCGGCGCCTACGCACCTTGACAGGACCTTTGATGACTACCTTCGCCCTGACGAGCGCCAACAATACCTCGTTGATCCGGACTTGCGGAACAGCCTGCGACGGTCCGCCACTCGAGAGATGCGCGACCAAATCTTGCACTGCGCAACGAAACAGACCATCATCAGCCTTTTGCTTGGGGAGAAAAGAAGAGAGCACTGGACGCACTGCTCCCGCCTGATTGGCCGCGTTCACGGAGGATCCAGAGGACGCGCTCCGTTTCGTTTCGGCGCTTCTCGCGGACATCAATCGGAAGGAGCGGCAAGATAGGGTCGGCGAATGCCTGCAGAAACTACCATCAGCAAGTCGGATGGCGACGGAGGAGAAGCAAAAGCTGGGGAGTGAAAGGGAGCACAACTCACGGCCATCTCCTCCTTTCGCTTCTTCGTCATGGCCGGCGCCTTTCCTCCTCGTGCGCCTGCTGCTCCACCTCTTCCTCCCTTCGCGTTCACACTGCCGCGTCCCCTCGTCCCGCCCCTCGTCCCCTCCGCATGTCCGGGATGATGCGACACGAAACTCTGGTCCTCGTCATTCGTCATGAACGTCTGCTCGCCCGCTCCGCCCGCATCGAGATCGGCCTGGTGTAGCCGCTGATGCTCTTGTTCGGCGAGGAGTTGCTCTTGCTGTTGTTCGTGGAGGAGCTGCGCTTGCGCTTGGTCGCGCTCGTAGTGGAGGGCGGCGCGTTCGGCGGCGAGATCGAAGTTGAGCTTCGTCGGGGCCTGTTTAGGGTTCAATTAGCGCATGTGAGAACGTGCAAGCGAAGCTAACGAAAGCAAGTCTTTGGGGGGGAAACAACATATCACACCCCAGCGCTCCGCATCGCAAGCCAGCTCGACAACTTACCTCGAGAAAGTCGACCGTATAGCCGTTGGCCCTCAGTCCCAGCAGCCATCCTGCGAAACTCTCGTTGACCCCGTCCAGCCTCTTCTGCACGCTCTCCAACTCTTCAAAATTGGCCGTCAGGTCGCTCACCGCATCCGCCAGTTCTGAAAACACTGCGCTGAGATGCGAGAGAGGCTGAGCGGTGTAGGACGGGTTGTTGGACCGTGACTGGGAGAGCGAGAGAGCGCGGAGGGAGGTTGTTGAGATGCGGCGGAGCGGAGTGGTGGGTCGACCGCTGGCGGAGCGAGCGAGGGACGAGGCGCGGGACCGGGGCTGTGCGTGCGCTGCTGCTGGTGTCGTCATGGTCGTCGGTCGACTGGCGGGTGTGTTGAGCGTGGTGCCCGGCGTGGATCAACGCGAGGGATGAGGAGGCGAGGGGCGACGTCAAACGGCGGGCGAGCGTGGTCGGTCGTCCGTGAGGACTGTGTGAGGTTCCGAACTAGGAAGATTGTCTTTGATCCAGGCGACGCGGCTGCACGGGAGTTGCGGGAGGGGGACGAATGAGAGGGTTGATTGATGAGCGAAGAGGATGGAGACCTCGCTCGGGCTGTGTCTTCGTGCACGTGAGTGATCCAGACAGCTGTTTGGGAGCACTCTAGCAGGCAGCAGCCTGTCAGAACGAGCTGAGCTGGTGTTGTTGCGCTCGAAGTCGCGCCGTCGCCTCTTTCCCTCCTGCCAATCACTCGCTAGACTCGAAATCCCACTGGAGAGCTGCCGACTGCGCTCTGAACACTCGAATCCTGCTTCCCTCTACGACTTGGCAGTCCGCGTCGCTGAACTCACGTCGTCTCGCTCCTCCTGCGCGAGAACTTGCAACAGCCGTTCTCCTCCCTTCTCTCACGATCTGCTGGCAAGTAGCGCTATCGATTTGTGTTACACTGAAGCATACATCTCCCTCGACCGAACTCGTCGCACGTTCTCGGCGATCGCACCAAATCGCACCTCGAGTCCTCTTCTTCCCCGGCGGCTACGGCGGCCCCGAAGACTGCCCATCTCGCTTCCCCTACTGAGCTTAAGACTACCACCGACTTGCCGTCCCCGGAATGCCCGATGATGGATGGAAAATTGCTGACGGACGAGAACCGCAACTCTATCAGGAGCGAGACCTAGCATGGTCGTCGCCTGGACGTCAAGTAAGGGTAGTATGTCAGGCAGCAAGAGGCGGATATCCTGCGCTTTGTGCGGACCAACACGAGCGTACCAGTCCCCGCGGTGAGGCTCGCTACTCCAGAAGACGAGTGCAAGAAGCTGACTTTGTCGCTCCCACAGGTCTTCGCTGTCAAGGTCTTCGAGAAGCAAGTATTCTTGTACACAAATCACATAGAGGGCTCGAAGCTGTATGACTGCGACGAATCGACTCGCCGGACCACCGCACCGCCCATCCTCGCCCACATCCAGCATCTGCGGCAGTTGCGCATGCCGTCGGACGCCTCAAAAGTCGAATTTCCGGCGTCGGCGCATCGCAGCCTCAAACGCGCGGTCGCGGCTGCACACCTTCCTCCGCACACGCACAGATGCCGCCGCTCGTCACCACTGCCGACTTCCCAGCGCTGGCTCGCCGTCGAAGTCGGTCCTCGCGTCCGCATCTTCTCCTCTGTCGAGACGCAAGCGCGTCTTGTGCCGCACATCGAGTCTATCGACCCCTCCGCCCCAATCGTCTTTACGCACGGTGATTTGCATTCCGGCAACATCCTCATTCGCTCTGACAAGTCGTCAGCTTTGTCGATTGGGAGATGGCGGGAAGTTATTCTGAATGGGTGGAGGCGGAGGTCGTCGGGCATTATCGCACGGACGAATACAAGGACCGCAGGAAGGCTTTCGCGGAGGTCATCTGCCTCTCGGCGGCAGGGGAGGGCTGGGGCTCTCCCGGCATGTAGATGGTAACAGCCTATCGCTGTCTAAAGAAGAAGGAACGGGGCGTGCTGGATTGGGAGGGGGGGGAGGAGGGAGAGGAGGAGAAGAAGGAGGCGGTCGAGGGCGGTGTTGACGATGCCGCCGAGTCCGCGGCTGATTCGACGGCTCAAGCATGAGCTGTAGGCCGTTCAGTGGCTTGTAAGTGTCGTTCCTGCCGCTTTGCACCCGGTCCGACTGGCTTGCGAGCGGGAAAAACATCCGCCGCGAGTCGCTTTGGCATCGCAGAGCAGACTGAACGTCCACGAGTCGTTGTGTGAGCCTTAGGAGCGTGTAAAGGCAGCCGTAGCCCGCCTTCGTCGTCGCCGCCGTCGTCCTCGAGGACTCGGCACCGCCTCCTCTCGCTCGCTCGCTCCTCCTTTCACCTCGCAACTCGCTCAAGCTGCTCGAATTGCTCGTGTGACAGCGCTGAGATGGCTGGATACGGCCAGCATCCCTACTACCACGACCTCCCACCCGGCCCACAGCCCCGACGAACTCCTGCACCTCCCGTCAACCAACCTCCGTCTCACGACCCGTTCTCGAATCAGCAGGACCCGCCAGGCTACCCTGCACCCGCTGCGGCTTCACAGGACCAGTACGGATACGGCTACGCGCCCGCGCAGCACCTGCCAGCGAACCCGGCGGATCACTCTACGGGTGCTGCGTATGCGGGAGGAGCCAGCGGGGGACAGGAGCAGGATCCATTTGCGACGCCGGGACTATACAGTGGTGGACAGGCCGAGCCGCAGTGGGCTACGCCCGTGTATGGAGCGGGCGGCGCAGGCGGAGCGCAAGGCGATCTTGGCGATTCGGCGGGAGGAGGAGGAGCGACTCAGTACCCTCCTTACCAGTTCCCGGTTGGCCAGTCATACCAGCACTCTCAGTCGCACCTCCCTACGCACCCGACTTTCGCGGCCAACCCTGCGGATCCGAATAACGGTGTTCCGGCAGACGACGACCAGGCGCCGTTGTTGCCCTCGCAGGGACACGGTCATGCGCGGTGGAGCACAACGGGAGGAGCGCCAGGTCAGGCGGATGCAACGCTCGGCTTGCCTGGAGGGTTTGACCCGACGGCCGGCACTTCGTATCCTCCGTACAGCGGTGGATCAGCGCAGGGCGGACACGGACAAGGGATAGACGACGGAGACGCGCAGAGCGTCGTCAGGTACGGAAGGATCCCGCAGAGGCAGCCGAGGCGGTACAAGACGGTCAAGCGTGCGTTTCGCGCATTCTCACCTCGCTTTTCTTCCGTCATAGAAACCGCTGACTGAATCTGGTGTAGGCGTCCAACTCTACCACGGCAATCTCGTGCTCGACTGCCAGGTTCCCCCGAAGCTGCTCGGGCGGTGCGCGAGGAAGGACGACCGCGAGTTTACCCACATGCGGTACACGGCCGCTACTTGCGATGTGCGTCCGCCCCGTTGCACATCGAGTCGTCGTCCATCGCTGAGATGTAGCGAGCTGACGATTTCCGTGCATGATCGTGTACGACAGCCCGACGACTTCCTCAACGAACGCTACGCCCTCCGCCAAATCCTCTACGAGACCCCGCGCCGCACCGAACTCTTTATCGTCCTCACCATGTACAACGAAGACGAGGTCCTCTTCTGCCGAACGATGCACGGCGTCATGAAGAACATTCAGCACCTGTGCGAGCGGAATCGCAGCAAGACTTGGGGCCCGGACGGGTGGAAGAAAGGTGCGTTCGGACGTCCTAGCGCCCCTCCCTGCTCAAAACGCACGTCTTCTTGAGCGGGCCGAGCTTACCCAGAACGATCGCGCAGTCGTCGTCTGCATCGTCTCGGACGGGCGCGCAAAGATCAACTCGCGCACGCTCTCGGTCCTCGCAGCGATGGGCGTCTACCAAGACGGCGTCGCCAAGAACGTCGTTGCGGGGAAGCCCGTCACGGCGCACATCTACGAGTACACGACGCAGAGTGCGTTCGGGGTTTGCGCGCATCTGGCGGGTGTCAGAATTCTCTGCTTGCGCTCGTCGTTCGCTCGTGCTCATGGACCTGACGCTCCTACTCCGCGACAGTCTCGATCGACCCGGACCTCAAGTTCAAGTCTGCCGAGCGCGGTCTTGTCCCGGTCCAAAGTGCGTCAGCCTGCTCCTCTTCTCCTCCTGGGGAACATCGCTTGCGTGGACAAGTCTCACGCTTCTCGGAAGCGGTAGAAGAGCTGACGCTTTCTTCGCCCCTTGCTCCTCGCCCCTTCGTTGCAGTCATTTTTTGCTTGAAGGTCAGTCTCCGTATCTTGCTGGCAATATCAGCTATTCTGCCTGCCCCGGCTCGTCTTCCGTCGGTTACTGATTACCTCTCTTCATGTACGCAGGAAAAGAAGTGCGCCTCGGACGCCCTTCACCACTCGCCTCTCCTCAGGCTCACCTACCTATCTCCCTCGCAGCGCCAAGAAGATCAACTCGCATCGCTGGTTCTTCAACGCCTTCGGACCCATCCTTCAGCCCAATGTCTGCGTCCTGCTCGACGTCGGAACGCAGCCGGGACCCACGAGTATATACAAGCTGTGGAAGACATTTGATGTGCGTACGGGCTTCGCTTCTTCAGCATCGAGCTGCGCTGCTTGGAGATTTGCTGATCGCGCGATGCGTCACGGCCACAGCTCAACTCGAATGTCGGCGGCGCTTGCGGCGAGATCGTCGCGCTCAAGGGCAAATACTTCCGCAACCTGTGCGTCCCGTTCGTCCGGACGCATCGCCGCGTAACGGACCTCGTCGAGGAGTGCTGACCGTCTACGGCGGTGGATGCAGCCTCAATCCGCTCGTTGCAGCGCAGAACTTTGAGTACAAGATGTCGAGCAAGTCCTCCCCATTTTCCCATAAAGCCTGTTCGCCTAACCCTCCTGATCACCCAGACATTCTCGACAAGCCCCTCGAGTCCGTCTTCGGATACATCACCGTCTTGCCTGGCGCTTTCTCCGCCTGTCCGTTCCTCCCTCACCTTTCTCGGTATCGCTCTGCCTAACGAGAGTCTCCGCAGACCGCTACATTGCCCTGCAGAACAACGCGAAGGGCGAAGGGCCGCTGAAGGAATACTTCAAGGGTGAGACGCTACATCACTCGGTCAATGCGTGCGTTTCCTTTACCTCTACGTTCTCTCAAGTCCGCTCAACTGACATACACTCGCAACGCAGCGACTTGTGGACGAAGAACATGTACGTAGCGTCTTAATCGCGTTGATAGGCGCAGGCTGACGGCCCGACGAATCCGCAGGTATCTCGCCGAGGACCGCATTCTTTGCTGGGAGCTGGTCGCGAAACGTGGCAGCGCATGGCTGCTGCACTACCAACGCAGCGCCTACGCCGTGACTGTGCCTTTGCTCTCCCTGCCTGAGCCTTACGGCGAAATGACCGCCTCGTCTCGTCTCGCAGGACGTCCCCGACCGAGTCCCTGACTTGATCGCCCAACGACGTCGTTGGCTGAACGGCTCTTTCTTCGCCGGCATCCACTCGTCGTACCACTTCGGCTACCTCTACCGGTGAGCGTCGCCACTGCTTCTACGTCGACCGCAGCGAACGCTGACGAGACGAGCGACTTTCGCAGCTCCGACCACTCCTTCATCCGCAAGCTCTGGCTCCACGTCGAGCTTTTCTACCAGACCTTCAACATGCTGTTCATGACCCTCGCCCCACCATTCCTGTTCGACTGCTGATCTCCCTCGCCCGACAGCTTCGCCTGGTTCGCGCTCGGCAACTGGTGTACGTCCATCGCCTCTCCTTCTCTTTATCAGAAGTTTACGGTCCTCCTCCGCAGACATCATCATGTACATCCTCACGACATCGATGGCGGACCCGTCGTTCGGGTTGAGCGGTATTCAGTAGTGCGTCGGCTCGCCGAGCCCTCTTACGATGTGACTGCTGACATTTGCGCTTTCTTCCTGCAGCTTCAACACCGTCGTGCGGTATTATTACCTCGCGTTGCTTCGTGTGTTTCGCTCCGTCTTCACGCGACCTTCGCAACTCACCTTTCCTCTTACCCTCGCAGTCTGCTGCTTCATCCTCGCGCTTGGCAACCGGCCACAAGGCTCGCATGGCTTCTACCTCGTCATCATGATCTCGTTTGCCCTCATCATGGTGTACATGCTCGTGCGTTCCCCTTCGCCTGCTCGCTTTTCGCCTCCAGCTCCGTCAGGCTGATTTACTTTTCCTCGATGAACAGATCGCGGCGGGTGTCATTACCTACTACGGCGTCGTACAGGCCAAGAACACGATCGAGGCAGACGGCGGCAAGTTTAATGTCAGCGATGTCTTCACGAACACGACATTCCGGCAAGTTTTCGGTCATTCGTCTGCCTGGCTTTCGCCCCACCACCACATCGCTTCGGTGCTCGGAGCGGTTGCGGTTTGCGCACGGGTGGACTGACGCATCTCCTCTTCGCGACGCAGCAATATCTGCATCTCGCTCCTCTCGACCTACGTCCTCTACCTCGTCTCGTCGATCATCTTCTTCGACGTGCGTATCCCTATTTGTTCGCGCAGGACCGCACCGACTAACGCCGTCTCGCCCGCAGCCATCCCACATGTTCACCTCGTTCCTCCAGTACCTCCTCCTCTCGCCTTCCTTCACGAACGTCATCAACGTGCGCATGGAGCGTCTGTTTCATCGCGAGTAGCTTGCTGACTATCGCCGTCGCGTTCATCGCAGGTATACGCTTTCTGGTACGTCCGGCCGCCTCTCCATCACGCTCGCACTCGGAATGCTCGCTAAATACGTTCTTCTGCTCACAGCAACGTTCAAGATGCACGTATCTTGCTACCTATTCGCAGCGCAAGCATCGCTGACCGTCCATCTCGCAGGTCACTTGGGGCAACCGGCCTGAGGAGAAGACGAGCAATGACCTGGGCGTTGCGCCGGCAAAGGGCGACGGTGTTGACGTCACGGTACCGACGGATGAGAAGGACATGTTCGTCTTCATCGATGCCTGCCGGCCGCGAAAAGCGAACCTCCCGCTGAAAAGCGAACCTCCCGCTGACCTCCTCACTTCTACAGCAACGCCGCCTACGAGGACGCCTGCCACGTCCTCGCCTCGAAGCCTCCGCCGCCCGTCAAGACCGTCAACCTCGAGGAGAAGATGACCGACTCGTACCGCGCCATCCGTACGAATGTCGTCCTCGCCTGGACGCTCACGAACGGCGCGCTCGTCGCTGCTATCTTGAGCACAAGCGCGGGCGACACGGTCACGACGACGAGAAGCAACATTTACATGGCGTTCCTGCTGTACTCGGTCGCCGGTGCGTCGAGATCCGTCTTTAGCAAGGCCTTGAACTGACTTGTCTTTCGCTTCTCTCTCAGTTCTCGCCGCAGTCCGCTTCCTCGGCTGCACATTCTACAGTATCATCTGGGTCTTCGCCGTGCGTGCCTCAGCAACTATCATCGAGGTGACTGACCGTCTAAAGTCTGACGCCTTTCGCAGAACTAGCCTCACTCGTACGTCCCGCGCCGATCTTCCCGCATGCTGATACAACTCGCTGACAGCTTGTGGGGTATGTGGTATCTCGTCAATACCCTTTGCCATCCGTACAGACACTGCACACCGGCTTTGCCGCGACTCGCTCTGCTGCAACACTTGTAACGCTTGCCGTCTCCACTCGCTTCGAACGCAAGTCTCAAACGCCGCTCGGGAGGACTGCTTGGATGTCTGTCTCGATTGCAGCGACTGCTGGTCTGTAGAACGGCGACGAGAGGCGTTTTTTGACCACCTCACCTTGCTGCGAGACGAGGCGCCTTGATGGCGATGTGGGCGTGTGTTAGCATCGAAGGCGTTGATGCGTACGATACTATCAGTGACGCGGAAGTCAGTTTCGCAGCATCATGTGGAAGCGGAGAAGAACGCACAATGCGAGTCTGCTCAGCATCGATTCTTCTTCCGCCGACCTCTCACCTAGCCCTCACGCTCCAACGCCAACATCCTCCATCTTGACATCCACCATTGACGGGCTCGGCGCCAAATTTTGAGCCGGCCTGACCGGCGAGGGCGGAAGGTTGCGGTCGGGATGGGTCAACTTCCAGTCCAGCCTGCCCTCGCGCAGTTCCTGAATCTCCGAGTAGACGATCCTGCAGGCACTTATCTATCAGCGAGACGCAGAGGGCGATGGGCGAGGCTTGGCGGCGCACCTGAATTGGTTCTGACAGAGCTGCATGCCTTCGTGGAGCTCCTCAACGCGGTCCATGTAGTACTTGTGGGCGATCTTGCGCAGTGCCGGTGCTGTTAAAGGACGCAGGTTAGCGACAGCGCCGCCTAGGAAAGGGCGGCGGAATGCGCGAGCGGACCTTGCGGAAGGTGCTGGACGGAGCTGTCGAGGAGAGAAGGCGTCGGCATTCAACGTTAAGAGCATCCCGGGCACTTGCGGCACTCACGCATCCTGTCCGACATTGTGTACGAGTGCGCCCCAGATCTTCGACAGGTTCTGCGGCGACGAATCCTTCATCAGTTGAGCGAGGAAGAGAGGGAGGAGAAGGTGCACCCCAGGCTCAAACCAAGCCGGCTGACAGTCCCTAAGCAAAGCGTGACCATGCAGCACTTTCGAGACTGCCCCGAAGTCGTTCGTGCCCTCCTCGAAGACGCTCTGGGCGATGAGAACTCGCTGGATCGTCGAGGTCGAGGTGAGGACGGCGGAGTCTTCGGGCGTGACGAGGACGGGTGTAGCAGTTGTATTGGACATCTCTGTAGTAGCTCGTGACAAAAGAAGGAGTTTGGAGCGGGTGCAGCGAGGTGAAGGAGGCGAAGCGGCGAAGAGAGGAAGCGAGGCGGTGAAGGGTTGCGAGACGACTGTAGTCGAGCTCTAGCAAGTTGACAGACTTTACAACCTCATAATACATCGCAATAGTACAGCGGCAGATCCGACCCGCGCATCGAAACTGCAGCCTCAAAGGAGGGCCCGCCCCTTCCTGCGGTCCTCAGCTCGCGTCCTTGCTCCATTCGAACGGGTAATGTACAGCTCCTCCAGCTCCCTCCGCCTCCCACTCGTCAATAGCACGCAATGCCGCCTCTCCCCAGTCAAACGAGGTGTCTTTCGTAGGGGGACCGTCGACGAAGACTGCGAAGAGGGTGTAAGCAGCGCATCCCTCCGAAGCAGCATGTTCGAAATTCGCGCAGGAAATTGCGGTGTGTCTCCGAGATGTATCCTGCGGAGATGGAACCGCCGTGAAGGAGGCATGCGGGAAGAGCAGAACAAGAAGGGCGGATCGACCATTACAGTCCTGCAGACCCGAAAGGCGAACGCACTTGTTGAGAGTAGAAGCCGTTGATGTTGAGCAGAACCACGGCTGTGCGAACGAAGATGAGCGACGCTGCATCACGAAGGCTTAGCAAGCGAGACTCCCGCTTCAAGTGTACGCCAATGTGCGACCAGGTGGTCATCTCTGCGACCTCTTCCAGCGTGTCGTAACCGCCAGGAAGACCGATGAAGTAGGAGAGGTCGGCCACTGCGAACGAGACAGTCAGCGAGCGAACCACCACTACGGTCGAACGGTACTCCCGCCTTGCTCATCTTCTTCCGCTCGTGCATCGAGCGCACGATCGTCTCCTTCTCGTTGGGTCGGGTTCCTGCTCGGTCTGGCACTTCCTGGGCGAGAAAGGCGGCTGGGATGATGCCGTGGACTTTGCCGCCCTCGTCGAGCGCTCGGGAGCTTACGCGGCCCATCAAGCCTTTCGTGCCGCCTCCGCTGTGGACCCACACGCGTCAGTCCTGTCTCCGCTAGCGAGAGTGACCGAGAAGAAGTACTAGACAAGCTCAACTCCGCGACGAGCGAATGTACATGCGAGCTGATCCGCCGCCTCGACATAGACGTTGCCCAGACAGAAACCGTAGAAGACGGTGATAGCGTTGTGCCTCGCGTAGTAGGGGAGGGAACAGGACGGAGCCATGGCGAGAGAGCGGGAAAGGGAAGGGAGCAAAACCAGCTCGCTAGATAGAGGGTTTTCTGGGCACGTGATCGCGCAATCAGCCATCACGTGGCGCAAAGCGCTCCCCACGGACGCCCCCGTGCCGCGCTCAGGACCAAATCCAGCACCGACACCGCGAGAGGGCAAAAGACGATAGAGACGCCGCCGGGACCTGCGCGAGCGTTCCATAGCCCAGCCCATGTGCGTGAACTCGCCGTCCGGGCTGGCGAATCGATTGCAGCACGTGTAGCGGCCCGGAGAGAGGAGAGAGAGGGAGCGTGCAATGAGGAGGGGAAGGGACGGAGCGAGGTACGAGTCGTGGACGCGTGGGCAACTGTAACTACTGCTCGTATCCCCTTGTGCAGGTCAAGTCAAGCGTGTCGATTGACGTAGAGGCGCATCTAGCCGTTGCGAGCAACGTGGTGGAGGACAAGATGCTGTCGCAGCGAGTCTCGAGTAGTTCGTCGTTCGCCCTCAATAGCTACCTTGGTCTTTCAAGCTCGCAATTCAGCCAACGGGCAAATATTCGAATGCGGTGATGCAATGCAGAGTCTATACCTCGATCTGGCGCGGTCTAGAGGACCTCCCTGCCCTTCTTCCGGTCCTCGCTCCATTCGAAGGAATACGGCACCGCTCCTCCCGCTCCTTTCGCCTTCCACTCGTCGATGACTTGCAGTGCCGCATCGCCCCAGTCGCCTGATTCGGGTTGGTCAACGAAGACTGTGGGAGGGGGTGGTTGGGAGCGAGTCCTGCGAGAGTGGTAGGCACAGAACGCACCGAGGAAGTTGCGATTTGACTCGGAGATGAAACCCGACGAGATGGCGCTGTGGTGGAGGCGAGAAGAAGCGAGGCGAGAGGCGGTTGAGCGGATCGGTGGATGAGGTTGGTGCGGATCAGCGGTGCACACTGAGGGAACGAGCAGGATTCGACGCACTGATTGATAAAGTCCCGGAGCGACGAGTAGAAGCCGTTAATGTTCAGCAGGACGACAGCTATGGATAATGCTTGTCAGTTCAAGCAGAACGAAGCGAGAAAAGCGAGACGACTCACGCTTGAGGTGCACGCCAATCTGACTCCAGGTTGTCATTTCCGCCACCTCCTCTAGCGTGCCGTAACCGCCTGGTAGACCGATGAAAGCGTAGGACAAGTCGGCCACTGCGAGAAAGGCGGCAAGTGAGCAAACAAGTGATGTAGAACCGGAGCAGAAGCACGACTCGCTCAACTTCTTTCGCTCGTGCATCGACCCAACAACAGTCTCTTGCTCGTTTGGTCGTGTGCTGTTGGCCCGATCAGGCGCCTCGGCAGAGAGGAAGGCGGCGGGAATGATTCCATGGACCTTGCCGCCCTCGTCCAGCGCCGTCGAGCTGACGCGGCCCATCAAGCCCTTTGTGCCTCCTCCGCTGTGGATTGTGAGCAGTTCTCAGCGAAAGATCGACGCTTTGTCGAGATGCGCAGAGGGGGTGAAGCGTGAAGGGGACTCACAAGATCAAAGTGACCCTTCTTCGTGCCAGCGCCCGTGCCAGCTGATCCGCCGCCTCGGCATACACAGAGTCGTTTCCAGGACTTGATCCGCAAAACACCGTGATCGCTGGCTCCTCGTCGGGTTGAGGGAGTTTAGATGCGGTCATCGAGGCGAAAAGAGGCGACGGCGGTGCTCAGGCGAAAAAGTGGTGCAAAGGCAAGAAGCAGTAGAGTCCAGGAAGGTGCAAAGCCTAACAGACAGCCTCAATGAGCGAGTTTTCGGGAACAGCGGGAGGTGTAGAGGGTCAGGCGACGAAACGAACTTCGCACGCTTCCACCCCGCACGCTACCACTGCTTGGACCTGCTATAAGCTT
This sequence comes from Rhodotorula sp. ZM1, assembly GCA_009806315.1. NCBI lineage: Eukaryota > Fungi > Basidiomycota > Microbotryomycetes > Sporidiobolales > Sporidiobolaceae > Rhodotorula > Rhodotorula sp. ZM1. Next base: position 101,376 of record QYSD01000053.1, on the reverse strand, counting down.
TTCGAAATAGATTGACTGTCATCCAACACGCACGAGCTTGCGCCACGCTGCGCCAACGTCGCGGGAAGCGTGTTCAGCGAGGGGACGAGATCAAGGGTGTACCAGCGACCGCAGCGCAGGGGGAAGGGCGTACGGGTGCGCAATCTTCACGAAGAGACGGGCGGGATCCCTATGCCCGAGCTTACCAGGTCCTGACCGGTTGACAGCCAACTCGCCTCTCGAGTCTCCCGAAGCAAGACGAATGCTCCCTCGCCATTCAACATCGCCTGTGCGCTTAAAAGGTCACGCAGACTTGCGAGGGGACGTACCACTGCACTCCCGAGTCGCGCCCTTCCTCGCCTGCCTTTTACTGGCCATCGTCGCCCTCACTTCCCTTAATCCATCTCCCTGGACTTCTTCGGCGCGCCTCTTCCTTCGCCGTCCACCGCCACTCGTCGCGACCGACAAACACACTCGACCATTCAGTGGATGTAGCGACATCTCCCTCACAGCGCTCGAAGGCCGCGAAAACGCCGCCGTCGTCCTCCTCATCCGCGAATCCGACCTCCCCGAACTCGTCCCCACCCTCTCAAACTTCGAGTCCCGTTTCAACGCGCGCTTTCGGTACCCTTACGTTTTCATCTCGGATCCGGATGACCCGCCGTTGCCGGACGAATTCAAGGACGAGGTCAGGAAGGTCTTGCCGAAGGGAGCGGTGACAGAATGGGGAGTCGTACCAGAGGCGCATTGGCGAATTCCGGAATGGATGGATCAGACGCAGGTCAGGGCGGGGTTCAGGCTGCAGGAGGAGCGAGGGGTGCAGTATGCTGGGAGGGAAGGGTATCACCACATGTGCCGCTGGTACTCTGGCCTGTGGGCGCGACATCCGCTCCTCGCCAAGTACGACTGGTACTGGCGTCTCGAGCCAGGAGGTGCGCTCTCAGCGGCGCCGCTTGACCTGGGGTCAACCCTGACATCGGCCTCTCGCAGTCCGCTTCTACTGCACCATCTCCTACGACCCCTTCCGCTTCCTCGCCCTTCGCAACAAGGTCTACGGTTTTGCCATCACCGTCATCGACCAGATCAACACGATGCCCTCGCTCATCCCCGTCGTGCTCGACTACCTCGAGAAGGAGGGGATCAAGCCGCCCGATCCGCACTTGTGGGAGTTCCTGATGCGCAAGAATGGACAGGAATTCGCTGCATGTCACTTTTGGACGAACTTTGAAGTGCGCGCGTTCGTCTCGCTTTCTTTCCGCTTCCCACGACTGATCCGCAGATCCCACTTGCAGATTGGGGACTTGCGCTTCTTCCGCTCACGCGAGTATCAGGACATCTTTCGCGCTTTAGACCAAGCAGGAGGCTTCTACACCGAGCGGGTGGGCTGGGCAACTTTCTTTGTTTCGCCAACGGGATGCTGACGTTTCGCTCGACTTGCTCTCGTATGCAGTGGGGAGACGCGCCAGTCCGCGCTCTCGCCCTCGGTGCGCTGGCCAGTATTGAAAAGATCCACCAGTGCGTCCGAGTCTTGGTCTCGTCCTGCACTGCTCACTGACGCACTCAACCCGACAGCTTCGAAGACATCGGCTACCAGCACGACTGGTTCTTCCAATGCCCGTCTCGCTCGACGTCATCGTTTAGTCCGCTCAGTAAGGAGGAGGACGAGGATGTCGTTGGGTGCGAGTGCGAGTGTTCGAAGGCGGGCGACTTGCAGGGAAGGCCGCAGGGCAGGGAGCTAGTCAACATGAGTGAGGCCTGTGGTTGCCGCTTCTTCGCTGCATTTAGACGCTCCCGATTCTTCTGCCGTTGCCGCTGACCCGCTCCTTGCGCACGCAGACGACGACTGGCGGTACTCGTGCATGGCGTTCTGGAAGGACGCGGTCCGCCAGTCGCGCGGGAAGTGACGGCAGAGTCTTCCGGATAGCCAACGAGCTACAATAGGTCTTGAGCTTGACAAACTCATAAACATGGATTGGGGAGAGCTCGAGCTCTTCGCAGACGTCGCCGATGACGGAAGCGATGAAGGAATATGCCCTCTCCTCTTCCTCCGCTCCTCAGATCTGTCAGTGTGCACGAGACTGCATTGCATGACTTCTTGCACGGCACTCATTCCGATCCCGTTCGCTCGGCTCGCGGCGTTCGCTTTCGTCCCCCGCCTGGTCCGCTCCTTGTCAGGGAGGCAACCTCGTCTTCGCCCTCTGCTCGACTCGCCTGGCTCCCTGCCAGTTTCCCTCGTTCTCTCCTCCGTTCTCCCTCTTGTCTAGATCACTCCCCCCTCGTTATATCTCCCCTTCCCGGTGATGGCCATAGCTCATCGCTCCCTCGCTCCCTCGCTCTGTTCTCTCTCTCTCTTTTCTCTCTAGTCGTTTTCAACCCCTCTACATCTGTAGACTGCTGCACCCGCTGCAACCTACCTGAGTAGACCGTATCGCGCTGCTACGCCTCAGAAGACGCTGTGAGAAGTCGCCTCCCCCCGAGCCGACCCTCACATCTTTTTTTACGGCCAACCTCAGCGCAGCACAACCACGTCCTCCGAGACGTGTAGCGCCCTACAGTCCGTTCATACGGTTGCCTATAAGGCTCGCTCATAGAGCATCGCGCATAGCGTACCCGCACAGCGGATCCGACAGGAACCGCACCTCCCAACCACGCTACCCCCGTCCCCTACCTCTACGCTAGCAGCGCTGGTCGCCGCTAGTACACTACAGTAGGCTTAGCTACCCTACTGTCCGTCCGAGCACCACCCCCCCACCTCGTACCGATCGATCCACCTCTCTTGACCATGGGCAACGACAATTCGCCAACCAACTCGCCGCTCTCGCAGGACCCGAAGGATTCGGGCCCAGCTGATGATGCTCGTATTGAGGAGATGGCCCAGCGCCTCTCTGTTAAGATTCTTGCTGGCATCTCTGCCAAGACCTCCGCCGGGGAGGGTGCGAAGCGCACGCCTCCCCTCTTCGCTTCGGACGCTGCCGACGCTGGCAGTGTCGTTGATCAGTTCATCACTGCTCTGACCGCAGCTGGCTACGACCCAGCTGACATCACTGAGCGCCTTGTCGAGAAGACCGGCGCGACCAAGAAGGCTCCCTCGCCCGCTGAGGAGAGCTCCGCCTCGTCGAGCGACGAGGACTCGCCGACCAGGCGCAAGAGTGACGTATCCAAGAAGGATAAGTCACAGAAGCCGTCCAAGAAGAAGACGGCCCCTCCTGCCGAGAAGGAGGAGCGCGGACGCACGCACCGTAGCAACAAGGTGACGTCTTTCGAGACGCCCAAGCGTACCCGAGACCGCTCTGAGAGTCCTGTGATGGGCACTATTCCTCGCGCTCGCTCAGAGAAGCAGCAGCGTAAGAAGGAGAAGCGAAAGGCTCGGAAGCGAGCCGAAGCCTCGAAGGTCGAGCAGGCTCGGACAGCCGAGCCTGTCAAGGTCGCACCACCGCCCAAGCGCAAGATGACCTACGCTGAAAGCGTTAAGGGCTCCTCGTCGTCGAGCAGCGGCTCGAGCGACAGCGAAGATGCGAAGAGCAGCGAGTTCTCGGAAGGCGAGAGCTCCTCCGAGGGCCCGCCTACCGCCGCCAGCGAGAGCGAGAGCAGCTCATCGACATTGTCGTCCGACTGCAGCCCGCTCGAGAGCCCTTCGCCATCGAGCAGCGACAGCGAGGGCGACGCTGACGGTTTCCAGCTCGTGCGCCGCCGTAAGGGGTTCAAGGGCCCAAGGCCCGGCTCGAAGCTGCCGCTCCCAAGCGAGAGTAGCTTCAAGGCGCCCTTCAAGCTTGACCTTCCGAAGAAGTACTCGGGCGGCGACGACCGTCCCTTCGTCCTCGAGCGATGGTACTTCGGTATGAGGACCCAGCTTCGGGCTGCAATGATTCACGAAGCGAGTCAGTACGCCACCATGGTCGTCCTCACAGCTCTCGAGGGTGAAGCCAGTTACTGGGCTGGCCGAGAGGTCCAGCGGGACCTCGACAAGTATTTCCGCTCGGACGGAACGGACCTCCGCGCTATCGCCAGTCCCTGGCCGCTAGCCCGCATCCGCGATGAGCTGCACGTACGCTTCGTCAACCCTGATGACCACGCACGCGCCGATACGGAATGGCGAGAGCTGCACCAGGTCCAGTCGGACGGAAACATCCTGTCAGTGCAGAAGCTCGAGACAAAGCTGTACGAGATCGCCGAGCGACGCACCGAAGTCACCGCTACCGAGCGCAAGAAGAAGTTCGTCAACGCACTGAAGCCCTCGATAGCGAAGGAGATCCACCGCACCCGTCACTTGCGTGGATGGCAGATCAACAAGGCTATCCACCTCCGCGACATCGTTGAGGAAGCTATGAACATTGAGCAAGCTCAGAACCTTGTCGCGCTGAGTGAGCGGGAGAGGAACGCACCTTCTCGAGCCGAGAATGTCGAGATGCTACGGTTGAAGAAGTCGAACCGCTCGAGTGCGTCGAGTCGCACAAGCGGCCGGGACGCACCCGCTGCACGACCATTCGACAGGACGCAGGGGCGCCAAGAGCGCCCGAAGCCGAACGTAGGCGGCGGACCTGCGAAGAAGATCGATGGTCAGCAATCGTTCCCCCGTCAGCTCACACCTGAGCAGCTCCGCATCCGAGCGGAGCGTAAGGAGAAGAAACTGTGTTTCTACTGCGGTGACAGCGAGCACCGCGTTTCGGACTGTCCTGACGCACCTGAGAACAAGCGCAACCGCCCGAAGGGCGAGACCAAGGAGATTGCCGCTGAGCGTGACATCGAGGGTGGCGGACCCTATCCGCGCCCGCTGGTGATCCCTGTGGGACTCGATGGTCAGTCAGGCTTCGAGGCTATGGTGGACACCGGCGCCTCGCACTCGATCATGAAGCACAGCTTACCGCAACTCCTCGGAGCGTCCGTTCGCTCGTACGCGAAGCCGCAGAAGTTGTCAATGAGCGCTAAGGGCAGCCACGTAACTGCGTATAAGTACGTCGAGACTGAGCTGTCAGTAGGGGAGACGACGAAGAAATGGCGCTTCATCCTACTCAACGTCGCTGAAGATGTTGTCCTGGGCCGTGACTTCCTCCGCTCCCACAACATGACCCTCACTTTCAACCCTGACCGCTTCACGGTTGGCGAAGAGCGCAAGGCGTCCCCTCGCGAGCCGAAGCGAAAGCCTGCAAGTGAAGCGAGACGCGACGCACGTGAGTTGACCCGCACGAATGCACCGAGTCCGTTCGGTGATCTTGCCGCTCCGCCAGACCACCCGTCGCCTGATGAGCCAAAGCCGTTGCCGCTGCGAGCGTACGAGAAGTATGAGTTCCGCTCGAAGCTCGTGAGCGCGGAAGAGGAAGCGCACCCTGATTTCGTACCTTCGCAAGCCGTCATTGACGAGTTCCGTGACGAGATGATCCAGAGCTATCGAGAGAAGGGTACGGTCCTCAGCAAGGAGGAGATCATGCCGTGCCCGCCGCATCGCGGAGCCCTCGACCACGACGTACCGTATCTTGACGAGAAGCAAAGGGTACCACCGGCGCAGGCGTACCCATGGTCACGCGCGCAGCGCGGACCGATGATGGAGATGCTGGAAGGCTACGAAAAGGGCGGTCAGTTCGTCCCGACTGTCATGCCTGCGACCGCCCCGATGGTCCCCAAGCTGAAGAAGAACGGCAAAGGCCGTCCCGTGAACGACCTGCGCAAGCGGAACGCACTCACCGTTCCGATCCCGCTGCAGCCTGTGGACGCGAACGCGATGATTAACGATGTTGCGTGCGCTAAGTTCACGCTCGGTGTTGACTTGATGAAAGCCTTTGAGCAGATCGCCGCAAGCGAAGACGCGCGCAAGAAGAACGTCGTGGCGACGCCAGTCGGCAACTTCATCGTCAACACGGCAATGCAGGGAGACCGCAACTCACCGGCCTCTCTCCAACGCCTTGTTAACTTCGTCTTCACCGGTATGATCGGCCGGACCCTCCGCGCGTACGCCGACGACACCTGGATCGTGTCTAACTCGTGGAAGGAGTTCAAGGACGCCGTATGCGATTTCTTCGCGCGGTGCTACCAGTGGACGATCGTGATCAGCGAGGAGTCCATCCAGTTCTGCCCGAAGGAGGCGGAAATCCTTGGACGCACAATCAAGGACGGAAAGATCGGAATGTCCCCGAAGCAAGTCGATGCCATCCTCAACTACGTGAAGCCGACGTCAGTAAAGACGCTCCGACGCTTCCTAGGCATCGTGGAATGGCACGCACCGTTCGTCCCGAACCTCGCAACCATTGCCGCTCCGCTGCACGACCTAACCGGCTCCGAGGCTTGGAGATGGTCGAAGACGCACGATCTGTCCTTCGAAAGGGTCAAGCAATTGATCAGCCAGGACATCAAGCTCGCCTCGTTCGATGAGCGCTCGCTGGCGAAGCAGGGCACGAGCCCTGTACATCGCTCTGCTCCCCCGAAGGAAGGAGAAGTCGTGAAGAACGACGCACCTGGCGAATACATCTTCGTATTCACGGACGCTAGCCAAGTTGGTACGTCCGGCGCGCTCGCTGTGGGCGAGAACTGGTGGTCAGCTCGACCCATCGGCTACTGCTCTCGCAAGCACGACACGCCGAGATCTCGCTGGGGAGCGTACAAGCAAGAGCTTGTTGGTCCCGTGAACGCAAGCGAGACATGGAAGGACGTACTGTTGAACCATCACGTCGTCTTCATCACCGACAACGAAGGAGTCAGTAAGATCGCGGAACAAACAGTCCTGGAAGAATGGCAGTCCAAGGCGGCGGAGAAGCTGTCCGTCTTCGACTACGAGATCCAGTGGATCGAGGGACAGTACAACATCGCTGCTGATGCCCTCTCTCGCCAGTACGAAGACGGCGACCCCGAACAGCCTGAGACGCTCCCAGTCTTCAACCTCCTCGACGAGCCCGACGCTGATGGCCGCATCCGCGAATTCCGCGCGCTTGGTCGCCCGCAGCGCGCTCGCCGTGCGCCTAAGCACCACGTCGACTACATCGGGTCGCAGGACGCTCTCGAAGAAATGCCCGAATACCCACCGCTGATTGACCTGAGCGGAAAAACGAACGAGACTCACTCGCTGCCGACCCACGCCCCTCCTCCCGCATACTCGAAGACGTCCTTGTCGCCTAGCCCGAGCCTAGCCGCAGAAAGGACCCCCGCAAGCGAGAGAGCGGACGTTGTTGAGCGAACACCCGACGTTCTTGCTCCTCGCTTCCCCCGCGCTGACGGTCACAATGGTCAGCCTTCTGCTCTCGGCTACGCTCAGGAGGAAGGCGCGCACCAGGCTACACACCAGGTGAAGCCGACTAAGACCGCGCACCGGCGCGAGGTCGTCGAACCTGCTGAAGGCGATGGAAACGCTCCTGCGCCAGCGGAGCGACCGGCAAAGTTGTCGCGTTGGCAGAAGAAGCGTGAGAAGACCAAGCGACTGCGAGCACAGCATGCTTGGCAGCAAGTGCCAGAGGACGAGCGAGAGTTAGACCCAAGTTGGCAGCCTCGCTTCACCGCCGCTCTGCGAGACGCACAAGCCGCCGACCCCCTCTTTGGGAAGATCCTCAGCGGGCTTGAACAGTACGCGGAATACTTCCTAAGCGAAGATCAGACTCTCTGGCAACGCGACGAGCTGCTCGGAACGAGGCTTTGCATGCCGGAGGGCACCTTCGACGGCCGCTCATTTCGCGAGCTCCATCTCGAGCACTTCCACACCGTCTTGGGACACTCCTCCGTCGCAATCATGCTTCATTCACTCAAGCAGAATGTCTGGTGGCCCACCATCCGCAAAGACGTCGAAGAGTACTGCCGCTCCTGCATCTCCTGCCAGGCTTGCAAGACGGAGCGGGCACGCCCTCGCGGAAAGCTCCACTCGATTCGCGTTCCTGCCCAGCCGTACGAGCAGATTGGCATTGATTTCACGGGACCGTACCCGGAAAGCGTCGACGTCGATGGCGTAAAGCGAGACTGGATTCTCACGCTAATCGACGCCGCTTCGGGCGAATGCAAGCTGATCCCTTGTAGCCAAGCTGGCACTACGGCAGAAAAGTGCGCAGAAATCTTCATTGCAAAGGTGTACCCGCAATGGGGAACGCCGAAGAGGATTCTCTCGGATCAGGACGTCCGCTGGACCTCAAACTTCTGGCGCAGCTTCCACAGAGCGATCGGCACGACGCTCTCGATGTCTACCGCATACCACCCCCAGTCCAACGGGAAGACCGAACGTCTACACGGCGTCCTGAATCCCATGCTTCGACAGCTCGTGTCGGAGAACCAGAAGGACTGGGCGCAGATGCTCCCTCTCGCGGAAATTGCGATCAACTGCTCCCGCAACGCTAGCGGATTTGCTCCCTTTGAACTTACAAGGCTCTCGCTGCCCTCGCTAGGGCTCTCCTTGCCTGCTCCGAGCGAGGAAGTCGCGGTAGAGGCACTTCTTGAGAAGGCTAAGGCCCGAAGCGACTACGCTCGAGATCTCCTGAAGCGCTCTCGCGTGCTACAGACGTACTACGCCAACCGAAAGCGTCGTGAAGATCACACGCCTGATGTCACGGCGGCCGAAGCAACGCCAGATGACGAAGTGCAACGATACTGGGTCCGTACGCACAACTGGCGCACCGTCCCAGACCGCTCTCGCGCTCTTGTCCCTCCCTACGAAGGTCCGTTCCGCTGCCTCAGCTACGACGCTTCGAACTCGACGTACCTACTTGACCTCCCCGAGCGCTTCACGTCCCGCGGCATCCGACGCCGTTTCCACGCCTCGCAAGTCAAGCCGTTCGTTCCCTCGGACCCCTCTCGCTTTCCCAATCGTCGCTTCGACACAGCTCCCCTGTTCCCGCTCGACACCGTCGACGCACCCACCATGACCAAGCCGGCCTCGCCGTCACTTGCGGTCCTTGACGCGTCAAATGTAGCGTACTACACGGACTACTACTGGGACAACGGCGCTGTCGTCTTGCGCTTCAAGCATAAGAATGGTGCATACGGCAAGGAAGTCGAGGCTGGCCACCAAGGCCACACGATGGAGTTTGCTCTCCTCCGCGACTTCGTTCAAGAGCGCACGCGCGGTCGCGGCTCCGACTGGAACAGTCTGCCGGCTCGCACGCAGACTGAGGCAGTTGAGCGCTCCCCCGGCAACCCCCGCGAAGTCAAGCTGACAGAACGTCTCTCCAGAACGAGCGCTCACGCTCGCCGTCCGTCTCCCGCTCGCCCTCCCGTTCGGGACACGCTCGTCACTCGCCGTACCACTCACCCGCCCGTACACCTGCCGCCGACCTCGAGCGCGCCTACGAACGCGGCCGCGCCGACGGCCGCCGGGCTGTCTACGACAGTCTCCCGCACGAGCTCCTCGCGGCGTACCACGTCGCCCTCAGCCAAGGCGGAACAGCCAGCTATGTCGAATTCGAACAGCTCGCCACCTCTCGCCGGGGAGGATGTCAGGGAGGCAACCTCGTCTTCGCCCTCTGCTCGACTCGCCTGGCTCCCTGCCAGTTTCCCTCGTTCTCTCCTCCGTTCTCCCTCTTGTCTAGATCACTCCCCCCTCGTTATATCTCCCCTTCCCGGTGATGGCCATAGCTCATCGCTCCCTCGCTCCCTCGCTCTGTTCTCTCTCTCTCTTTTCTCTCTAGTCGTTTTCAACCCCTCTACATCTGTAGACTGCTGCACCCGCTGCAACCTACCTGAGTAGACCGTATCGCGCTGCTACGCCTCAGAAGACGCTGTGAGAAGTCGCCTCCCCCCGAGCCGACCCTCACACTCCTCCTTGTCGACGAATGTTACCCTCTGTACACAGGCCATGCTGCTGCCACTTGCACGCTCTCAGCGGGCACTCGCAGCCCTCTCGTCGCGCGCACGTCCGTCCGCCACGCCAGCTTGCGCGCACTCCCTTTTATCGTCGAGTATCGAGGTCCTGTCCGACTCGGCGACGTTCCCGCGCCCTACGAAGCCAAACTTGAGCGAGCGCTGCGCTGCAAGGACCCGACACGCGCCGTACGCACCATCTTATACGAAGCGCAACTTCCTCCTTCGGCCCTTCCCCTCCTCCCTAGCGAGATCGACTCGGTCCAGAGGACCGGACAGCGCTCTCTGTTTATCCAGAGCCACACGTTCGAGGTTGTATCGTCTTCGGCGCTGCAGGAGGTGTTCCGCCGGCTCGCGTCGCTCGGAAGACGGCCACAAGCAGCTCGAGGATGACCTCAAGCAGCTGAAGGGTGACCACAAGCAGTTGAAGGGTGAACAAGCAGCTGAAGAGTGAATTCAACGAAACGAAGCGCCGTCTCGCCACGGTCGAGGGCATTCTCTTCAAGGCACAACACCTCCTCGACGCCGGCACCTGCTCGACGCCGGCACCTGTGAGTCGTCCACCAGTTCCCTCTATCTACACAGCTGACTGTGCTTACTACCCAGACATCACCATGGCCGTATTTCGAGTCGGCTGAGGCTGCAGGGCAGAAGCCCGATGCAAAGTATCGCTGGAAGACACCAGCGTTGGTCTGTGCATAGTCTCGCCTTGCTCACATCAACGGTCTGCTAACCCTCTGATGGCAAGCTGTCCAGAAGATGCGCGATCGTGCAGCCGACATGGACGAGAACAAGGAGGAGGACAACGTCGCTCAATCGCCGTTCCTCGCCTACCTCTCGAAGGAACCTCGTGCTTCAGCGCTAGGAGTTGCGATGAAGCTCCCTGACCGCCCAGACGAGCTGGAGACGGCAAGAAACCTCACTGCGTCCCCACGCCTTCGCCCGATGAACTTGAGACTACGATGATCGCGGCGTTGCTCGAGGTGGGCGTTCCGCAGGACGCCACTCCAGACATTCCACTGGCAGCAGCGAGGCTGTACGGCCAGTAAGGTGCGCCAATTTCTCAGACGCTTGATTCTCCGCTGACCTCAACCGCTTCTCCCGCAGTTTTCACCCTCCCTTCTTGCATTTTGTCCCATTCCCGCCGCGCAATGTGTTGCTGCAACATATATCGCCGCAGATCCGAATGGCATGCTGTCCTGTTTGTGTGCTTCTCTGGCTTCGCCTTGTTCCATTCTCGCTTTCCCCGCCGTACTGCTCTACACTGCGCTTAGACTGCTCTTCTAGCTACACACAAGCTGAATGCCCGCTCACACACACGCCTCGACCAGCCCGACCACCACGAACAAGGAGAACATGGATGGATCGCCGACGCGCGACGTCAAGGGCAAAGGACGCGCTCGGGACGACGACGACGACGCAGATGAGGATGATCTGTATGATGTGAACGGTGGACACGATCACGACGCGTCGAATAGGGCTGGCGACGGACATGGAACTGATGAGGACGACGACGAGGAGGAGGACGACGAGAACAAGATTGAAAAGCAGAGGGCGATCAGGGCGGAGTACAGGAAGCTCCAGAGTACTACCGACGGTACGTACTAATCCTTAAACCGCATTCGTCTCCCTGCGACCACTCTTCTCCTCCTCCCGCTGTACCAGTTCGAGGCTGACTTGCTCCCGCTGTCGTGACGGTAGATCTCCGTGGCGACTTGCAGAATACGTCCGTCGACGCGCTAGCCGACAAAGTTTCGAGCGCGAACGTCCTTTTCAAGCGGGTCGACCGTCCCTCCGAAGCCATCCTCGACTCCAAGGTTCTCATCGCCACGTCCGAAGCCGGCGCTCTCAAAGCTCGTCAACTCAAGATTGATGCCGACGCGTTCGACACGGACGAGTTTATCGCAAGGCTCGTCAAGTTTATGGGCGGACAGGCGAACATCAGAGACGCGAGGAGGAAGCGGACGAGGGGCAAGCGAGCGGCCGAGAGCGACGAGGACGAGCTGAACGACGATGACGAGGTAGAGCTTGACAGGCCGATGAAGTGGATCAAGGTCGGCAGAGCGCTCGCGGCGCAGAGCAGGCGTCCCGCCCCGTTCGACTTCATGTGCGTTGTGCCCCTTTCTCCTTGCTGCACCTTCCCCTGATTATTGTCTTGTGTGCAGGTACGGGCCGCTGGCGATTGAGGTCAAGGAGAAAAAGACGCGCACGCAGCGCGCCAAAAACCAGATCGACGAGGCTGAGAAGATGAGGCCAGAGGAGGTGCGTTCAGCGGCTTCGAGCGATCATCTCCCGCCTCCTATCATTCACGACAATACTTTCTCGCAGCTCCAAGCGGACGACGTCGCGAAGAACGAGAACGAGACGGGCAAGGTCACTGCCAAGGTGCGCTTCAAGGCTGCCCCGGCTGGCCTTTGCCTCTTCCAGCAGTAGACTTCGCTGACACGGCTTCCGCAGATTGCAAAACGCCTGCAAGAGGTCGCCGGCGACCGCGGCATCCCCTTCCTCGAGTTCATCGTCAACCCGCACTCGTTCGCCCAGAGCGTGGAGAACGCCTTCTTCTTCAGCTTCCTCATTCGCGAACAGAAGGCCGCCATCGAAGTCGACGAGGACGAGAGCAGCCCGACGTACGGCGACACCATCGCTTTCCTCGTTGACCCCGAGACGGCAGCCTCGACGGCGGCGCAGGGTGCCAAAAAAGTGCAGATCGTCCTTGAGCTGACGCAAGACATCTGGAAGGTTCGCTACAGTTTGCTCCGCGTCCGCAATGACCCAATTGCGCTGACCTTGCGTGTTTGGCTCCCGCTCACAGGAGGCGATCGCGGCGTACGAGATTGACGAGCCGGTCATCCCACACCGCGAGGCCTTTGTCGCTCCGACAGCGACAGGCAAGAAGTGGTAGAGTGCTGTAACACTCGCTTGTAGACCCGTGTCGTGTCTGTTGTCAACGCCCGTTCTTCCCCTTCGGACTTGGGTCTTCCTCCACTTGGCATCGCCTGGGCTGTCCGCTTCGCTCCTTCCGCTCTCGCTTGCCTGGAACTACCCCGGAGCTCACGTTTGAAAGATAACGAAAAAGCGCGATATGAGCGAGGTTGACTTCGGCGAGGAGGGGTCCTCGCAGGTTGTCCTCCTCGTCAACCGTTCTTTCGCGCTTTTCGGCAGTTCGAGGCGCTCCAGGCTTCGATCAGTTCTACCATAACCTGCTGAACGCGCGCATCGCTTCGCCCAGCCCAGCCGGCACTCTCACTGTTGCCCTCGAGCGCCTCCCCACCTGGCTCAGGCGTTCCCGGCGCTCTCTCCTCGCACAGGCTCTCGGGCGGTGAGAGCGCAGATCAGAGACTAGCCAGACATCATGTAAGTGCATTCGAGTGTTATTGGCAGCCCTGCAAATTGTTGCGAGCGCGTACTCAGCCGGACAAGGACGGTGCTGTCATCGCGAGGAACGAGTTGGCGGACCTCGCAAGGCTGAGCGAATAGCAGGGCGCAGTACTGACGAATGACGTCGTGCAGGCCGCCTACCATCCTCGACTACCATTCGGACTGCCCGACCTTTGCCCTCTCCGTCTCACCCCTAACCAACTCGTCCCCCTCGTCTCTCCGCCTCGCAGTCGGCTCGTACAACGAGACGCGCACCTCCGCTCCACCTTCCTCTTCCTCCTCAACGAATGGCGCAGCGAGCGGCGCGGGCCTGAGCAACAACTTCACCGTCGCCTCGCTCGATCCGGCGTACCTCGACCTCGAAGACGCGTCCGATTCCGACTCCGAGACCGCCTACAGGTCGCGAACGACGAGACAGCGCGTCTCGGCAGCGAGCGCATTCAGAGCGGTCGCGAGGGCACCGCTGCTGTATCCGCCAAGTGCGGTGCAGTTCGCGCCGGCGAAACTGAGCAGTAGTTTGGGCGCGAGCGGCGGTGGAGTCGGCACAGGAGGCGAGCAGAGAGAAGTCCTTGCGACGACGTCGGAGTGCTTGCGGCTGTGGGACTTGGTGACGGAACAGGAGGATGGCGCGGCGGGACGAAGTGCGAGCGGGTACGTCGGAGGAGGCGCTGTGCCGACGCGAAATCGACTAGTCAGCCGAGCTACGCTTCAGAATGTACACTGGCGCTCTCTCTTCTCGCTCGAGGACAAGCCGAACTGAATCCCTTGTACTTGCAGTCGAAAGCCGAGTTTTCGGCACCCTTGACGAGCTTCTCTTGGTCGATGCTCCAGCCTATCCACATCGTGACCTCGTCAATAGACACAGTGCGTCGCGACTCTCGTCTGTCGAGTCTGCCGCTTTTCCCGCTGACCATTGCTCCCTCCCGCAGACCTGCACCGTCTGGGACATCTCGACCGGCGTCCCCGTCACGCAGCTCATCGCGCACGATCGAGAAGTCTACGATGTCGAGTGGTCGCCTCAGTCGCCCGAGATCTTTGCTTCGGTCGGCGCAGACGGCAGCGTCCGAATGTTCGACTTGCGGTCGCTCGAGCACTCGACCATCCTGTACGAAGCGGCACCCGCAGTGCCCTCCTCCTCTTCTTCCAAACACAATGGCGGCTCTTCCTCGATAAGTCCGCCCTCGACGACCGCAACTCCCCCACCATTACTCCGCCTCGCCTTCTCGCCCACCAGCCCGACCTACCTCGCCGTCATCCACGCCGAGTCGAACGACGTGCAGATTCTCGACACCCGGAGTCCGGGACAGCCGGCATTCGAGGTGAAGGGGCATCGAGCGCCGGTCAACGGATTGGCGTGGGGAGGGGCGACGATGATGGGCGGTGTGGGTGAGACGAGCGGGCCTGGGTGGCTTGCGACAGTCAGTGCGTTCCGTGCTCTGTTCTCACTCGCGTGTCGCCTCAGGACTAACGCTCGCTCGCGCAGGCGACGATGCGACCCTCCTCCTCTGGGACCTCTCGACCTCCCAACCAAACGCACAACAACCCTCCCGTTCGGCTGCTCAACAACCCAAACGTGTCTCGACGCCCTCACTGGCGTACTCGGCGCCGAGCGAGATCAACGCTGTCGCATGGGGAGGAGGAGGAGAGTGGGTCACGATTGGGTGCGGGAGGGTCGTGAGGAGCGTCAGGTGCTGAACCTGCGTAGGATACAAAGCTGAACAGCATTGCTGCCACACCATCCGCTTATGTGTTTGAGAGCTTCTCGTGACCATGCTCGGCTGGATGGGCATGGAGAACTTGCGTGGGACAGGTACATCAACGAGGTGACAAAGACCGGCATGCGAGAGAAGGCACAAACAACAGCGGAACAGTATCAAGCTAGGCATCTCCTCCGACTCCCTCACCCGCCGCAGCTGCCTCGTCCGCTGCGCGGCGCAACCGCTCCTGCTCCTCGTCATCCCACAGGGCATCGTCCTCCTCCTCTTCCGCGTCCGAGTCCCACAGCCCTTCGGCCTCAGCCTCCAGCTCAACCTGAGGATAGGGCGACGCCTCAGTCGCCAAGGTTTCGCCGCAGATGAAGGCTTTGATGCGCTTCTTCTTGGTGGCGGCACTGCGGGCTGCCCCAAGGCGATAGAACTGGAGCAACTGGTCGAGCTGCTGGTCATTGAGAGTGTCGACTTGCGCGAGGGTAGTGATAGCCTAGTCAGGGGAGGATTAGAGGACCTCGGCGGCTCCAAGAGGGGAGGGACGCACAAGCGGAGGAGCTGTGCCCGCCGGTCCGGTAACGACGCTGAGCTCGGCGCCGCGCGTCAATCGCAGCGAGGCGTTGAGTTTCTGTATGGTTTACACGCATGTGTCAGCAAATGCGGGAATAGAAGCAAGGGATTCCAGCACGCTTGCAGCTTACACGTTGCCTTTGCGCCTCTGACTGCGGAGCGGGGCAGGTCAGCATCGAGGCGACGTGGAGAGAGGTTAAAGGAAAACATACGACATAGTAGGTGTTCGATAGCCTGTCCATCCTCTCTTTGACGGACTTGATGCGGTTGCCGGTCTTGACTGCACGCGCCTTGAGCGACAAGACGCCAGTCCTCAAGTCTTGCTGGCGCCGTTTGACGAGTTCAAGGTCGCGTTTGATCGTCTTGACGTCGTCCTTGACGCCTTGAACGTCGTCCTTGACGCCTTGAACGTCGTCCTTGACGCCTTGAACGTCGTCCTTGACGCCATCGAGAGCGGACGCAAGGATGAGGAAAGCACCTCCAATCCCGGCAGCTGTTGTTCGAGGGCATGTGGGCAATTCTCTTGAATCTCAAGACGTTTTGAGCACGCAACGCACCTTGCATGGCGAGGTAGGTGGGTCCTGGCTGGGCAGGTGCGGGAACGGCGACATGTCGCTCGCCAGGGGTCGGCGTGAAGTACTGAGCGGCGGCGAGGTTCTGAACAGCAGTGGCGTACAGTTGTGCAGCTGCCGCATTCTGCTCGAATTCGGCTGGACCCAGACGAGAAAGTCAATCAACGCAAAGTGCCTGTCAGCGCGGTCGACCACGAGGCACGACGAGCTCGGCGCTCACGCGAGACGGGATTGTGAACGTCGGCGATGTGCCGGTATTCACTCGCGACCTGGCGGGCTCTGGCGAGTTCGTCGGCGGTGGGAGGACAGGCGGTCGTCGCGGGGAGGGACTGCTCGGCGCGGCGGAGCGTGGCAAGGGACGGAACGGGCAAGGGAACGCTGTCGAGCACGGCAAACACTGGGCGCGCAGCCATGGCTACCAGCGAAAAGAACGACACCCAGGCGAAGAAGGAGGAAACGACCACAAGAATACAATCGAGTTTGTATTCAGCTGATTACAATCGGACAACCAGCTCTCGTCCGCTCCTACACCGCATCTCGACACCGCCAGACACGATGAGCTCAGTGTACGCTGTGTTCCCAAGGTTCACTTGAACCCATCCGCACCGCAACGAGCTCCTGCGGTTCCGTGGTCGCGCTTCCTCAGCGCCAGACACTGACGTCCTCGCTCGCTCCCCGTCTGCTCGACACACGCGCGTTCGGATGCTCTCAGTGCATTCTCCGAGGGCTGCCCCGTGAGCCGGCTCATCTCGTTGCAGTCTCGAAGCGCAGGCGGTGGCGACGCAGCGAACTGACGCCCCTCCTTCCCCTCATCTCCCGGTGCACGCACTCCCTACCACGGCCACACGCGCTGGCAGATCTATGCTCCCTTCTTTGGCGCGATGTGAGTCGAAGGCGGCTCGGACGGCAGTGGGCTTGGCGGGACTGGAGTGGCTGACCTTGGATCTCGGATCGTTCTCAACGCAGGGGCTGCACGGCCGCCATCGTCTTTACCTGTGCGTGCTGAGCGTTCTGCGTGCATCCCAAATGCGCGAGACTGACCCGATCGACCTGCCGCTCTTTCACCACCTCGATCACCTCCACCGCCGGCACTTCCACTTCCGCAACTCCTGCTCTTGCCCTGCCCGGTTCCCCTCTCGCGAATTCCGCACCACAGGCCTGGGAGCATCCTACGGTACGGCCAAGTCGGGCGTTGGTATCGCGGCAATGGGTGTCCTCCGACCGGACCTCATGATGAAGTGTATCATTCCCGTCGTCATGGCTGGTATCATTGCCGTACGTTCCTTCACCTTCTCCGTCAAGTCTGAGACCACTTGGTGACGCTCGCTCGAGCCCGCAGATCTACGGCCTTGTCGTCTCCGTCCTCATTTCGGGCGGCCTCTCCTCGCCCATGTCACTCTACGCCGGCTTCATCCAGCTCGGCGCAGGTCTCTCCGTCGGCCTCGCCGGTCTGAGTGCAGGCTTTGCCATTGGCATTGTCGGAGACGCCGGTGTTCGGGGTGTTGCGCAGCAGAGTCGCGTCTTTGTCGGAATGGTGCGTCTCATTGATGGCCTCTCTGTCGTCTGCGATACCTCCTCCGGGTCCGTTCGCTGACATGTCCTCTCTGGCGGACGCGCAGGTCCTGTGCGTTCTCCTTCCGGCCTCGCGGCGCCGCCCTCCCTTCCTCCCAACTGACGTCCCACTCCTGCGCAGCATCCTCATTTTCGCCGAAGTCCTCGGATTGTACGGCTTGATCGTCGCACTGATCATGAACTCGAAGGCGGCGGACGCGCCCGGCGTGAGCGCGCTTCCTCTGCCTGAAGTCTCCGTACGCACTGACCCTCTCCTTGCGGCGCAGTGCTAGGCGGATTGACTACTTCCCTACTTCGACGGTCCTGCTGGAAGTTATACCTCCCCGGGCGGTCGGACTTGCGTCGTTCTTAGCCGTTTCCGTCTCCTCTCCTTGTTCATTCACCCCCGGCGTTCTTCCTTTCTTTTCTCATTCTCTGCACCCTTCCTCTCTGTCTGCAAAGAAGCGTTCCTCGCCCAGCGCGTTCCTCGCCCAGCCGGAGGCCAGCAAAGCTCTTTTCGCGGATGCCTCTCTCTGGCGAATTCACTTTGGCCGTCGCCTACTCGCTGCATAGCATTGTTCCGCTCGCTACGCACGACATGAGCTCCTCTTCCGAGCTCGAAGTCGTCTCCAGGCCGCGCTCGCCGCCCAAACGCGTACCTCGATCAGTCGACGAGGTGGCAGCGTCGGCTGCACCGCTCGCACGGGTTCCTGGCGCATCCAGGAGGACGGCAAGGGCTTCAGAGAGCTCTGGACTCGAGTTCATGGGTGCGGACACGGATGGTGACTTGGGTATGAGCGGGTTGGATGAGGAGGACTCGGGAAAGGGAGGGAGGGGAGGACTCGTTCAGCGTGAACGTAGTGCTGTCAGGATGACAGCAGAAGTCTCTATGAAGAAGGCTCCGCCAGCTCCCACCGCCAAATCGAACGTCGTCACGCTTCCTTCCTCCTCCTCGGCGCCGGACCTCTCCTCAACCCGGACTTCTCCCGCACCCTCGACTTCAGCTCGCCCAGCTACTTTTTCCACCTCCATACACAACAACCGCTCTTCTGCCGCCCCACGAGCAGCGAGCACCTCGGCCGAACCCATCGCCTCGACCTCGACTGTTCGTCCTCCTCCTCCCTCTCGCAAAGCTCCTCGCCCCGTGCCCGCGCCGAAAAAGGCCCATTACTCGTCAGACGAAGCAGATGATTTCTTCGTGCGGGCGAAACCTGCGAAGGGGAAGGTTCCGGCGAAGGGTAGAGTGCCTGGTGCGGCCGGTGGAGGAGTGGGAAGAGCGCCTGCGGCTGCGGCAGCAGAGGGGAAAGGGGCCTCTTCGTCGCCGAGACCTGGCAGCCCTGGTGCGTTCATGCCCCTCCTCGAACCCAACGCGAACTAACGCGACTCTCTCGTAGCGAAGCGCAAGGCAGTCGCTATGTCCGATTCCTCCGACTCCGACACTTCCGCTTCCTCTCCGCGCCGCGGCCGTGCGGTGTCAGACTCTGATTCGGATAGGGCAGGAGGCATGGCTGGCCCTTCAAAGAGCCTGAAGCTGCCGGAATGGGCGCGCGGCGGACGAGCGGGAATGAGCGGTGCCGACGTCTCTCGTCTCCAGAAGGGCGTCGGCAAGAACCGCAAGCGCAAGCGCCTCGACGACTCGGATAGCGAAGACGGCGGCTTGAAGGCTGTCGAGGCGATTGGGACGGGCAGGGAGGCGAACTTTGCGAGGATGAGCGGCAGCGAGTCGAGCAACGAGGACGGCGATACGGACGACAGTCTGGAGATTGCGCTGGGTGGAGGGAAGAAGAACAAGCGGAAGGAGCAGGAGGCTGCCAAGTTTGCGCCGGCGAAGCGAAAGAGCCCATCGCCGCCTCTTCCCTCGCCGAAACGCCTTGCCAAGTTCACGGACCGTTTGCCAGATGCCGGGTGTGCCCTGTTCGCGATTGTGATTTCTGTTGGCCACTGAAATTCCCGCCCACAGGCTCAAACCTCCTTCGCTCGGCTTTCTGCGCACCTCGCCGCGCAAGGACCTCTACGCTCCGCCAGCTTCATCCCCTCGCAACCTCTTCGACCGAGACCAGACCCCGTCGATATCGTCCGCTGCGTCAGAGAACGAAGACGAGGAGGTCGAAGTCGGCGAAGTGCTCGATCCTGCACTAGCTGCCATCCGCTCCTTCGTCAGCACTACGACGAGACTGGGGGTGTCGTCTGGCACGACGCCTTCTCCGCAGAAGCATGGCGGCGCAGCACAAGCTGCTGCTGCGAAAGTCGCGATCAAGCTCAAAATGGTATTCGACCCTACTCGCAACGTGCCCGAAATCGCGAAGAAGGCGTACGAGCGCGAGGAGACGTTTGAGCTGGGATTGGTGCGTATCTCAGCCTTTGATGTGCGAGATATGAACTAATGAGTGTCCGCTTGACAGCACGAACCCTTCTCCGCCCTCTTCTACGCCCTCTCCGTCCGCCGCACAATTCCCCGCGCCGACCTCATTCTCACCTACCTCCGCCACCCCTCTTCCGCCACATCTACCTCTCGCCAGACGCAAGTATTCGAGTTCGGCACGCCCGCTTCGCTCGGCTTGCACGCCGACGCAGACGTCGAGATGCGAGGGTACACGCAAGACATTTGGAAGAAGTGCAAGCAGGCGGATGCGGCGAAGCGTGCGAGTGTTGGAGACGACGACCTCGAGTTGGAAGCGGCGGCGGCAGAGGCGGCGGCGCGGAAAGCAAAGTCACCTGCGATGGCTGGTCAGGGAAAGGGAGGAGTGGACTCCGACGACGAAGACGGAGAAGGAGACGCCTTCCCGCTCACGATCCGCGGCTCGGCTACTCAGTCTCTCTCGCTTGCTGTCAAGCCGTCGACGACGATGGCGCAACTTATCAGGGCTTACTGCCGGCACTTCCGCATCACCGAAGCCGCGCGACATGCCAAAATGTCGGTCGAGTTCGATCACGAGCAGCTCGAGCCGACGATGACGGTTCAGCAGGCAAAGGAGGAGTATGATCTTGAAGGCGAGGAGACGTTTGACCTGAAGGAGGCGTCGTAGTCCGACTACAATCCTGGTGTCGTCCGAACATGCGTTGCAAAATAAGGATGTCAAGCATACACAAGTGATGCGAAGGCTATGTGCAGTCGGAGAGGCCGCGACAAGCTAGTGCCAGTGATCCTCGTCGCTCGAGAGGGTGTCCCGCCGCGGTCTCGTGCCAAAGCTGCTCATGCTCGCTCGCCTGTTCCGCACCTTGCCCGAGGGCAATCCGCGCTTGCCACCCGCACACGACGTTCCCTCTCCTCCGCTCGTCCAGTCACTCTCGCCATCCGTGTACTTTTCCTCTCCTCCGCCCTCGACCGTCCCGCCGTACAGTTCGCGCGAACCCATCCCTGCAGCGCCCTTGAGACCGAGTCGTGTGAGGATCGCCTGTCGACGCTTCGCAGGCGTCTCTTCGCCGCCGTTCGAGGTCGGGAGGGGGTCGCCACCGGATGAGGACGACGCCTCCATGTCGATCGAACGGAGGTTGCGACGGCTGCTTCGACCGTTCGCTTCGGGGCTCGAGCGGTCGTTCGTCGCTCGAGGCCGTGCGGAGGTCCTGATCTCGCCGGAAGAGGCTTGGCGGCTAAGGGTTGGCGGGGCGAGCGAGTGGGAGGTTGTGTCGCGATCGTTGTAGGCGCGGCGAACTTCGGCGCGGCCGAGATCAATCTGGCGTTCCATCCTGCGGACGACGTCCCGTTAGTGTCAGCGGGAAGTTGTGCGACAGAAAGGGCGCACTTGAGGCGATTCTCGATCATCTTGATCTTGGGCCAAGTGACCTGCTGTCCGACGCGGATCATCCTCGCCAGCTCGTTCCTATCCGGGTCCGTCAGGATGCGAGGCCAGTCGGCAACTGCCGGGGCGTTTTCGTCAGTAAGCGGAGGAGCGCTTCGAGGAGAGAAAGGCAGCGCACTCCTGCTCTTCGGCCAGATCGTGACGCTCCCCTCGAACTTTTGCAGAAACACGTTGCTCCAGTTCTGGTTGCCAAGCTCGGGGAGGAGCTCGAGGTCGCGGATGACCTGTGTTCGTTGCAAACCCTTACTGTCAGCATGCGGCTCGACTGAGCGAGCAGAGCGTGCAGACGATGAAGAGCGGCGAGCGAGGCGAACGCACCCTGAACCACTTGAGCATCTCAATCTTGAGGTAGTGTTCCGCCGCACTGAGGAACCAGCCGCCCCTCCATCCTCGTCCCCGTCGATGCGAGACCGGCCGACCTGGCGAACCGCGCGAGGCAAAGTTGAAGAGGTGGATGTGGGGGTTCACTTGCGAGACGACGCTGAAGTTTACGTTGTACAGGAGGTGAAGGTCCTCTATGAGCGGATCGTGGAAATGGAGGTCAGCCTCGCAATGCGGAAACATCGCAAGCAGACCACGCCATCCCACTCACGCAGCGGAATGTCAACCCTCAGCGACCCGTCCTTGTGCAGCTGCGAGAAGTCGTGCGGGCGGAGCTTGCCGTCCTTGCCCTTGGTCATCAAGACGACCGGGTTGATGATGCCTGGGACGGCGGCGCTCGCGATGACGGCGGAGTAGATGACGCAGTCAGGCGCGGTGAGGTAGTTGAGGAGCTTGGTCGGCGAGTGCGTGTCGGCAGGAATCACTGTGCAGGCCGAGACCAATTACAGTCAGTTGCATGTCGCTGAGGCAGGACGCACGTCTCTCACGCACCGCTGACGTTCAAGATCCTCCCTGTACGCTCAAACGCCTCCCTGAATGTCATGTTCCCCATCGTGAAGAAGCTCGCCTTCCTCGCCCACTGAACCGTATCAAACCTCGCGCCCGTCTTCCATGCCCGTTTTGCCCAAACTCGGAAGGGCTCTTCGCATGCTGTGATGCGATCGGCGAGCATTGGCGTGACGAGTTCGCGGAGTTCGGAGTCGGTGCGGGTGCAACAAAAGGCGGCGACTGCGAGGGCGGGATCGTTAGTTGCGAGTGCTAGGTAGTACGACGAGACTTATACACACTGATTGCGCCGGCGGAGGTACCAGTGATGACCCGCGGCAGCAGGTTCTGGTCGAGCAACGCGCGGATGACGCCGAAGTGGTAGCTGTGAGGCGAACGCGGGCGTCAGTCCTTCAATTGTCTCGGCGCGGGACTGGTGAGGCGGTGAAGCGTACTAGCCAAAAGCTGTGAGGGGCGCACAATTCCAATTAGCTATACGCTTCGAAGGAAGACGCGGAAAACTAAGGCGTTGCCGCTGCGACTCACAGGCACCTCCCGACAGACACAACGCCGATGCACCCAGGTTCTTCGCGACCGAGCGGAAGAAGTCGGCCTTCTCCTCGACCGGCAAGAGCGAAGGCGGGACTTGACGGATGTATTCGAGCGAGTGGGTAACTGCCAGATATTCGAGGGATCAATCCGACGCAGCCGAGCGAGGAAGAGGGTACTCGAAACGCACCCTCGTCGATATATTCTTGAACGAGCTCTTTAGTCCCGTAGTAGCTCTCGCTATACAGCCTAAAGCTCTCGACTCCAGCAAAGTTGTTTCTCACGCACGCGTGGAGGACGGCACAGACTCCCTCGGCGTCGTCGTGGGTCCGGAGGTCGCGTAGGGAGCGCAGGACGCGACGGATCAGGGTCGAGTCGTAATAGGCGTTGGGAGGGGAGGACTTCCAGTGCGATAGGCCGAGGACGGAATCGAGCGCAAGGGCGCGTTGTTTCCACTGTGTGTACGCGCCGCCGCATCAGCGACAGGCTTGTCGTGTTGACCTCCTCCAATGAAGGACAGGGGAGCGGACGCACCTCTTCATACGTTTTGGCGTTCCGCAAAGCAAGTCGTAGCCGGCCTCGCTCGCCTCGCCCTGTGCGGTGAAAGTTGTCGTTCGTCAGGTTTGATCGTCGACTAGGGTGCACGCAACGCACATCCTGCGAAGAACTCGATCACATTGACGCATTGGCGGACGAAGAGGTAGCCGACAAACTCGAGGAAGATGATGGTGAAGATGAGCATCTGCATATCCGCCACTCCAGCTTGTCAACTCTTCGTTCAGAACAGGCGGAGGGAGGAGAAGGAGGACGTGGGACATACAAGGAGTGGCCAGCGAGAGATGTGGTACGCCCAGCCTTCTCGCACGACGTCCTTCCGCTTCTTCGGTCCTCTGCGCGACGGACCAAGGGAATCCATAAGCGTGAGCGCCGGTACTAGGGCGCGCAATGCCAAAAAAGAAAAAGAAAAACCCCGAAAGAGCAGGCCGCGAGACGCACCTCCGCGGCTTCTGCTCCTTGACAGGCGCCCAATCGGACGCTGCGATGATTCGCTCGGGCTGGTCGTCGGCAGGAGGCTCTGAAAGTGCCTGCAAGACAATACAAGGCGGTGAGTCACGAAAGCAGAACTGGCTGAGCCATGATACGCATGACGACGACCGCTTCGACGAAGGCAGTCAAGGTCTGCGTCCTGAAGACCGTCTCGCGCGGGGCACTCGCCCTTCTTGATATCGTCTCACCAATGTCCTATAGCCCTCGAAGCGACCGAATCTTGCCGTAAACTCACCTTTCCAAACGCCTCCATGTCGCCCTCAACAACCCAATCGCAGCCCAAATCTGTTGCCAGCTCGTCCCACTCCCTCCACTTGTCCCATCCTTTGCCCCAACTCTGCTCAAGCTGCGTGCCCGTGTAGGTTTGTGCGGAGGTTGGTCGGCGAGAGGCTTGTGGGGGTCGAGATTTGGAGGATGAGGAGGCGGGCGGCGGGCAGGATAAGTCGGCGTCCATCAGTGAGGACGCTTTGAATGCTTTAGTGCGCTCAAAAGCTGGATCGAGCGCGGTGAGCGAGGTTGGAGAAGGACGAGGATGGCAAGATGACGCTTGGGAGAGAACGGCCACCTGCTACCGCTCATGCTCGCTCGAATGGCGCAATTGCAACCTTTAATGGACTTCGGTTGGCCCGCTGATGCCCGCTTGTCCTTCTCCTGCTCGCCCGCGTGCTGTCCTCGCCGACCTCTTCCCCCTCATCTTTCGAAGGGTTGCTGGTGCAGACGACTCGCCAGAAGTCGCTGCTGAGACGTCTGATCCAAGGCTCAAGATACATGCTATGTACTGACGCTTCCCTCGTGCCGGACGATCTCCTCACCCTCCCGTCCTTGTCAGCAACAACAACAGCCCTCGTCCCGCGCGATCTGATCTTCCTCACAACAGTAACAAGCCCAGCAACACGTCGCACAGGCAGCCCACAACCCAACACAACATCTATCGCTCCTCGCCTCGTTGTAGCCTCTCTGGCGCTCATATAACCGCGTGGAGGTCGAGGGCTGCGCATACGGATAGGCGAAGGAGGCAGAGTTGGTAGTGTAGGAGTAGGGGCGGTCGTAGGCAGATGAAAGGGAGTGGCGGTGAGGGTAGTCGAGCGATGAGCGCTGCGCAGGACGACGAGGTGGTTGGTTGGGCTTCGCTAGGATGGGTCGATGGACGCACGGGTAGGTAGTTGGAATGGAGGGCAGTGTCGCTATAGTGCGGGAGCGGTCGACCGGTGTAGGCCACGCCTGGGCGCTGGAGCGATGGATCTGGGCGCGGAAAAGGAGGTGAGTGCGGTCGTTTCTTCGTCTCTCCCAGCGGGACTGACAGCTTGGCGCGTAGTAGGACATCGCCTTGCTCTTCCCGTGTGCGTTCGTGGCGGGAGAGCAAGGGAGGGCAGGTGGGTCCGCGGACATCGCACGGTCGGATGACTGGTGGGACGAAGTGGTGACGACGATGACGAGAGGCTCGGCGAGACTCTTCAGACTGTCGAGTACGCTCTCTACGCATCTGAAAGGACTCGTAAACTCGTTCAAGGCGTGCGACGCGAGTGTGTCGCCCGCGCAGATGCGCAGACACTTGTCATCTTCACGGCGAAGTCGCACCTTTGCTCGCTCGCTTCTGCGGCTGCTGTCGACTCGCGAGACTGCTGATCAGATTGGACTAGACTGACTGAAGTCGTCAGCGCCTGTCCCGAGCGCGCGTGTGGCACTAGGACTACTCGCCGACTCACTCTCGACCGCGTTCCTCTCGTCTCGTTGGGCGGTGTAGAGGGCTGGCAGGGCGGCTTAGCAGACCACGATGGCCCTCTTCAGCGACTCTGAGCAGCGCACGATCGGCCAGTTCCTCGACTCGTTCGACTCTACCGGCCAGTCCTCGATGCCGGCTCATGTTCCCCTCCCTCCACACACGAACGGGCACTTTGCGACGGGTGGACACTACGCTGGAACGGGCAATGGCGAGACCGGCCATGGCGGCACTCGGAACGACCGCTTCGCTCCTCCCCCTCCTCCAGTCACCCTCGGTCGCTCCTCGGCGCCCATCTCGATCCCCTCCTCTTCTCCCGCGCTCTACCCAGCCCTCTCTACCCATCCACTCTCCCACATGCCAGCCTACCAGCCCACCGGCCCATCCCTCTCGCCCGAAACGATCGCCTCGCGCCCTCACCGTCCACAGGTGACCGAGTCGCAGAAGCGCGCGAGGATGGAACAGCATAGGAAGGACTTGGAGGAGTGGATGAGTAAGACCCAGCCTGTGGGTGCGAATGAGGGGCAGAAGTCGCGTGCGACGGCTGAGGATGGAGCGGATGCGCCGAGTCCGCCGAAAAGGACCCGGTCGAATGAGGAGGCGCGGCGAGTCGCACGGGAGCAGGCGGACGGAGTCGTCGCGGCTGCGACCGGACGAGCGGGTGAGCCGGACAGGATGGACCCGCTCGTCATGATGCTGGAGGCGGAACGTCGTGCAGGGTTTAGGAACGTCGGGATCGCCGCGCGTGGCGAGGAGGGCGACTTCGGGACGAGTGCAACCACGCGCCGGACGGGCTTTGCGCCTCCCGCTCCTCCGCCTTCGTCGCTTTCCCTCCCTCCGCCAATCCCGCTCTCGACCGCCACGACCGCCTCTGCGTCGCCCGCTCAGACACCCGCTCCTTCGGCAGCCGCTCCGACGAGGCGCAAGAAGCGCGCCGCTGCCGCTGTCAAGCCAGAAGTCGACGAAAAGCCCGGCTCTTCCACCTCGCACGCGTCATCCTCGTCGACAACTCCCGGCGCACCCGGCGCGCCGAGCGATGACAACCCGAACCCTGCGCCGGCTCTCACGCCTGCCAACGTCCCCTCTCACCCTCTCCGCCCGCGGCCAAAAGTCGCTCGACCAACCGCATCGGCCGCGAAAGCCCGTCGAGCCGGCTCCTCGACCTCTCCTCCACCCGCCAAGTTGTCAGGCGGCAAACCCGCCCTCCTCACCGCCGAGCAAAAGAAAGCGAACCACATTGCTTCGGAACAGAAGCGCCGCGCGGCGATTCGAGCGGCCTACGACGGGTTGTGCGAAGTCGTTCCGGCGCTTTCGGCTGCCGTTGCGGAGTTTGAGGAGCGCGTGAGGAAAGTCGCGGAGGTTGCGCAGGTTCAAGGAGGAAGGAAGGGGAGGGGCGGCGCGGCGGGCAGGGGGAGGGGAGGGGAGAGCACGACGGGCGCTTTGATGGGCGGTATCAGCGTCGGCGGCGAGAAGATCGATGGAAGGGCGGGACCGAAGAGCGAGGCGGTTGTCTTGAGCAAGAGTGGGTTCGCGTTTGCTTCATTCTCGCTCGTTTCGCAGGCTGAATCGTTGCGTCGCCTGCTCGCAGCCGTCGAACACCTCCGCGCGCTACTCACGCGCCGCGCCGCCTTCCTCTCGCAGCTCTCGTCGCTCCACGCAGCCGCCGCTTCACAAGGCATCTCGATTCCTGCGCCGACGGCCGACGGCTACGGTTGCGACTGGGAGCAGAATTGGGACGACGGGATGAGGGAGGAGCTGGGATTCGCGCGAGATGAGGAAGCCGTCAAGCGTGAAGATGAGGGCGGGGAGGACGGCGAGTGGGAGGACGACGCTTGAGATGAGATTCAGGGAGGACGGCGTGCGTTTGGATTGTACTAGGTCAGCTTGGGCATGCAAATGGGTCAGCTTGGGCATGCATTTGCATGGGCGATGTTGCAGCGGCTTGAGCGCTCGCGGGAGAGAACACTGTACCGCAGGGGGCCTCCTTGCGCCGTTGGAGGAGGCGAAAAGTCGGGGTGGATGATTCGCTGGAACTCTTGCAACACGGCTAGCGAGGCGTTGAGAAAAAACGAAATGAATGACACGCATAGAAACCCAGCGATCTACGAGACCGTATATACAGCAGACGTTGACCCGTTCAGACCATCTCCTCCTTCGACTCGCCCTTGCCGTAGCTGGCCTTGCCCAAGCCGACCTCGGCCCTGACCCTCCTCTCCAACTCACGGTACTCGGGCGCACGCTGCGCGCCAAATAATTCGTCCATCTCCTCGAGCGTCTTCATCCTCGTCTCGGGGAGGAAGAAGTAGGTCGAGATGAACCCGATGACGGCGAAGGCGGCGAAGAAGAAGTACGTGCCGCCGTGAGCGATGTTCTGGAGCATCATGGGCGAGACGAGGCCGATGACGAAGTTGCTCATCCACGTCGTCGAGGTCGTGAGGGAGGTGCCAGTCGAGCGTGTGGCCAAGTTGAAGATCTCGGCGGGGAGGACCCATCCAAGCGGTCCCCACGAGTACGAGAAGTTGACGTCGTACAGGTAGACGAAGACTGCAAGACGAGGCAAGGGCCGTGTAAGCGCAAGTTCGCGGTTGGGAAGGTCAGCCTCGAGGCGACTCACCGATCGCAACACGACCCGCCGAGGCATGCGCAGCCCAGTCATTGGCGCAGGTCGCGACGATGGAACCGACGATGACCAGCGAGCAGAAGCAGCCGACGGATCCGGTGAGGAGGAGCTTGCGACGCCCGAGGCGGTCGAGGAGGAGGACGGCCGGGAGCGTCGACACCATGTTGCACACGCCGTAGACGCCTGTGGCGAGGAGTGAGGTAGTGTTGGGGTTGAGGCCAAGCGACGCAAAGATGGTCGGGGCGTAGTCTGGGAAGGAGGTGAGAGTCTGCAGGTCAGCATCGTCTTCCGAGGGCATGGCTGGCGAGCGGACGTACAGATAATGGCATTCTGTACGTCGGGGATGCGTTGAAGAGCAGAGTCGTATGGCAGGGAGGCAAACGAGGCGAGCGAACGAAAGGTCAGCGCCCCGCTTCGAAGCGAGTAAAACGTGGAAAGCGGACGTACACAGCCGATAAATTGTTGGAAGAACATTGTGGAGCACCCAATCCATAGGCGGTGGAAGTTGGAACGGGTCGAGACGAGGTCTAGGTAGGGCTGGATCATACCACGGAGACGGCCCTTGCCTGCCGTCTTCGCCTGCCTCAGTTCGCGCTCGATGAGCACCTCAGCTTTAATCTCGCGGAACTCGTGAATGACGGCGGGGTCCTCGACGGTGGACGAGCGAAGGTAGGCGAGCGTCGTCGTCGCTTCCTCCTCGCGGCCGACCTCGGTGAGCCAGCGCGGCGAGTACGGCATCCAGAACATTCCGACTCCGAGGATGATGGCCGGGAGGATCTGCAGTGCCACCGGGACCCTCCATGCGCTTGGGGACTGACCGGTGCATCCGCCGACGGGAACATCGTGGTAGGCGTTGAACGTGGGGTTACCGTCGGCTCCGGCAGGGCCTGTGTAAGGCACTCCAGGTGCGCAACGAGTGCCGCCGATATGGCTCGTGCCGTAGCTGGGGAAGGAAGGGGAGAAGAGGCCGCGTTAGTCGCCGTATCGAAAAAACGACCTCGCAACGGAGCGTTAGTCGCCGTATCGAAAAAACGACCTCGCGACGGAGAACTCACGCAATCCAGTAACTCAGGAGGATACCAATCGTAATCATTTGCTGTTGGAGTGCAACCAGCGAGCCACGAAGGTGAGCGGGGGCGAGCTGCGAAGTCCCCAGTGTCAGCGGCGGAAGTGGCATTCGGGCGGTTCAAGCAGCGTCGTCTGACGGTCTCACTCTCGCTCAATGGTATCCAGAGAGACTCGTGACTCACCTCGGCGATGTAGGGAGGGACGACCATCGTAAGCGTGCCGACAGCGAGTCCGGCGACCGCGCGACCTCCGAACAAGTAGCCGTTGTTGGTTGCGCCGGCCTGCAGCGCGGCGCCAAGGACGAAGATGATGATGACCCATTGGATAGTTCGCTTGCGACCGAGGCGGTCGGTGAGCGGTCCGGAGAGAAGTGAACCGAGCCAGGCGGCGAGGAGGAGGGTGGAAACCCACCAGCCCTGCACGATGCGATTGTTAGCAAAGAACAAGCCCGTAGCGCAGCAGAGAGTGCTTACTTTGACGCTGGCGTTCATATAGACGTGGGGGAAGTCGGCTCCGAAGCTTTCCAGTACGAGAACGTTTCCCACCACTGCGAAGGGCCATACACAAGATGAGGGATGCACACGAGCAAGGTGCAGATCACAACTCACCACCCTGGTCGTACCCGAACAAGAAGCCGCCGAGGGTCGCCATTGTAGAAATGCCCAACCTTTATTTTGTCGTCCAGAGGTCAGCCTTGCGCTCCGCTCGTCTCCCGCGTTGTATCACGCACATGCGGGTGTCCTTGATGAGGCCTTTGAAGCCGGTCGAGTGCGCTTTGCGCTGCTCGATGGTGTCGACATGGTCCACGAAGGTTTGTTGGCCTTTCGGCTCTGGCGCGAAGAAGTCGTCGCTGGAATGGCGGGACATGACTGCTCGTGCGAAGCTGGAGAGAGTGTGGAGGAGAGGGAGGAGAAAGAGGGAGCGCCAGATGAACTCGAAAAAGGCTTCGCAACGGGGGACAGACGCCCGTCGACGAGCAAGCTCCAGAAAGCGGAACTTGGACGGAGAGTGGCGGGCAGCGGCGAGCATCTCTTCTCGAAGCTAAAGAAGGCGACTCCCCACTTGAGGCGACCGAGCAAGCGATGGAAGACATCGGCCTCGATGTCGATCCTCCTCGAGTTAGCGCACTTTAACACTTCTACGCCCTCTGAGAATGTTTCTCCACTACGGACGCCGTTCAGCAGTTCGGCGTTCAGCCATCGATGACCGCAGCCGTAGGATAGCGAGAGCCCGAGGCATTTTGAGAGCTGGGGAGGCGAAGGGGTCTTCAACAGGTCGTGGGCGCATAAGCGCTGTATCGATGGATCGAACGGGGCGTGCAGAGCTCCTTCAGGCCATCCGAAGAGCGCCGCAGTGTCTGTGCGAGGAGAGCGCACCATTCGTCCAACTTCATCACCAAAACCGGCGTCCGTCAGCTCCAACACTCCGGGCTGTCGGGCAGAGAAGGTGAGAGCAGTGTGAGCAAGGCAGCAAGCCAGCCGGGCGCGCTCGATGGCGGAAACGCGACGAGTGTGAGGTAGTGTGAGGAGCGGTTGACGGGACAGCCGGCGACGGGACGGCTGAAGTTAGTCTCTCCCTGCTAGACTCGTAAAGTGCTGGGAAAATCGCCTTGATGCATACGTAGCAGACGCAGCTCGTGTAAGAGTACAATCTCTCTACCGTCCTCGTCTCGCTACAGCCCCGACGCGCCGACCGTCTGCGACGCAAACAGGCGGCCAACCTCCTCTTCGATGATTTTCTTGACTGCCTCCCTGTCGTTCTTGACGTCCTTGCAGCGGCGGGGCTTCTCGAGCAGGCCCTCCATCTCTTTGGGCAGGATGTCGCGCTTAAAGTTGAAGCCGGGCTCGTTGGCGAGCGCGTTCGATACAGCGGCGTCGAACTGCGGGTCAGATGGCGGGTCAGCAGGGGCGCAGGGGAGAGAGAGAGCAGGGGCAAGCGAAAGCACCTTGGCGGGATGCGCGGTAGAGAGGACGACCTGGATGATATTGGGGTCGCTGCGAGGGAGCGAAGGTCAGCCGCTGCGACGAGGAGACTGGCAGCCGCAGCATGGACGCACTTCTCCTTGGCGACGCGGTTAGCGACCGAGAGACCGACGGCCGTATGGGGGTCGACGACGTAGGAGCCGTACTCGTCCTTCTTGGCATAGTACTTGCGGATCGTCTCGCTCGTCTCGTCGTCACTCGCACGGTCGGCAATCATGTCCCTCCTGGCTGCCTCGACGCATGCACGCGGGACCTTGACCTTGTGCTCGGTCTTGAGCTTGTCCATCCAGACCCGGACGTGCTCGGCGGCCATGCGGACGCGCGCGGCCTGCCCGCCGTCGACCTCGCCATCGGCAGCGACAGCGCCGGCGGTCGTGCCTTCCAACGCGAGGTAGAAGAGGAGGCGCTCAAAGTTGGACGAGACGAGGATGTCCATCGCGGGCGAGAGCGTCTCGGCGACGGTGCCGGCGGCAGCGGCGGCGCGCCTGACGGCCGACGGCGAGCGGTACGCGTTGCCGAGCGCCTGCTTGCCGTCGCTTGCGCCGTTGAGCTGGACAGACTGCGCGACGGCCTCCTGCTGCCTCCGGAACGCCTCGTCCTCGGTCAAGCCCGGGTAGCGCGACGGGCGCACCTCTTCCGTGTCGTCCTCGTCGTCGGTAAAGTACTCGGGCTCGCCCGAATCGGCCTTCTCGTAGCGGCCCGTTTTCCAGAAGCGTGCGAGGATGTCGTTGGCATTGGTCGCGACGACGAGCTTGGCCATGGGGAGGCCGAGGTGCTTGGCGTACCATCCGGCGAGGACGTCGCCAAAGTTGCCAGTCGGGACGCAGAACTGGATCTTGGGCTCGAGGACGTCGTACGGGATCTGCGGCTGGACGGCAAAGTACGCCGCAAAGTAGTACGCCGTCTGCGCGAGGATGCGCGCCCAGTTGATCGAGTTGACGGCGCCCAGGTGGTAGCGCGAGTTGAACTCCATGTCGTTGAACAGGCTCTTGACAATGTCCTGGCAGTCGTCAAAGGTGCCGTCGACGGCGAGGTTGAAAACGTTGTCGTCGAGGATGGTCGTCATCTGCGCCTCCTGGATCGGCGACGTGCGGTTCTTCGGATGCAGGATAAAGATCGAGATGTCCTTTTTGGACCGCAGGCCGTAGATGGCCGCGCTGCCCGTGTCGCCCGACGTCGCGCCGACGACCGTCAGGCGATCCCGCTGGCCCTCGGGCTTGCCGGCGTTCCTCCGCGCCAAGAAGTACTCGAACAGGTTCCCAACAAACTGCAGGGCGACGTCCTTGAAGGCGAACGTCGGGCCGTGGAAGAGCTCGAGGATAAACTCCTTGTCGCCGGTGCGGTGAATTGGGGTGACCTGCTCGTGGCGGAAGGTCGAGTACGAGCGCTCGATGAGGTCGCGGAGGTCGTCGCGCGGGATCTCCTTTTCAGAGATGAAGAGCGAGTACAGTTCGAGCGCGAGGTCGATGAACGACAGTTTCGCCCAGTCGTGCTCCCAGTTTTCGGGGAGATGCGGCAGGTGAGCGGGGATGTAGAGGCCGCCATTGGGTGCCAGGCCACGGAGAACGGCCTGTGTGTAATCGAGAATACGAGTCGGTCATGACGGGTTCGAAGATGGGTCAGGCGAGTTGAGGTTGCTGCGGCATCACCGCCCGGGGCTGCCGTGATCCTCCCAGTACCTTCTTCGCACGTGTCCGTACTCCTTGCTCCAGCCAAACACCCGTGCAGACCTCCCGAGCTGAGCGTATCTCCATCCCGGTCCTCGTCCGCCTCGAGTCTCGACCCCGCCTCATCCACGCGATTCTCGCCGGGAAGGAGCCCAGCGACCATCGTAATTGACTCCAGTATCGTCAAAAACCCTATCACACGCGCGAGCAAGCCCACAACGCACCTCCTCGAAGCTCAGCTTCTCGTCTCCTCCCCTCGTCGAGATGTACTTGAGAGACGGCATGCAGCGGTCGATTCGCGGCGTAGCAAGGCGGTCTGAGAGTGTCTGTGTGGGCTGGCGAGAGCCTGGAGGAGCGTGAGCGTCGCTAGGGATGGTGGTGAGCGGAAAGAGGGGGAGTCAAGCGGGAAATGGCGAGCGGCGAGAAGGGACGGAGACAAGGCGAGCGCTTACTCTCGCTTAGAGGGCTCTTTCTCTCGTGCGATGCGTTGAGTGTATTGTCCTATATTCACCTGTTTGCGGCAGAGGCGGGGCGAGGGAGAGTTGCGGGCGGGAGCTGGCCAAATGCACTCGCAGGGATTCTTCGCGCGTCTCCCGTGGGCGTGATTGCGGCTACGGTACTTCTGGACAATCGCAACGAGTCGATCAGCAGATTCGTGACCATTCGACAGCCAATCCTGCCGGTTGCCAGCGGAGGAGAGGGGAAGAAGCAAAGCAAACCAGGTGAGGGGGCAGCGTCAAACGCTCGAGACGGCGAGAGAGCTGTAAGTCGCGATACTACAGGGCCACTCAGTACGTCGAGCAGGTCAACGGAGGCCCTGGTCGCGCGTGTGCCGAGCAAGACCCTGCAAGACCACCCGCAACGCTTCCTGAAGCCAGTCTGCCCCCCGGCGCGTCAACCAAAGCCGTGGAATCCCCCGATCAGTCCTTTCTAAAAATCTAGCAATCCCCTTCAATGGCCTACACGAGCCCCCGTCGCCGCCGTCGCTCACCCGCCCATCCTGACATCAGACGAGCTGAGCGGGGATGATGAGCGAGATTTCGCGGTCGAGCGGTTAGTGGGACTAGGCCAAGTCAGTCGGGACCATGTCAATAGCCACTGCCAGCGAGTAAACAGCTCAGATTGCGCCATTTGTGCGGACCAAGCGATGATGGCCACTGCGAAAGAGCTCTCTCGCCTCGACGACTCGCTGCCATTCTGCTCGGATACGCTGGGACAGCTCGCAGGGACTCAGAAAGGCCCAATACACTTCGACCCGGCCGTCGAGCTCCACACCAGCCCGAACGGACGTTCCGACCGCCCCTCCCCACCTCCTCGCAAGCGACCATGCCCTCGCCGACCGACCTCGACACGCTCTATACGAGTTTGATCGACCTGCGACTAGCTCTTCCTGTCGTACTACTCGCCCTCCTCGGCATTAGATGGCTGTCAAAGGCGTTCTTGGCCTGGATGGAGCGGGTCCAGTCTGGCGGTTGGACAGCAGAGGAGGACGTCTATTCGCCGCCTGAGAACGACGCCATGGCGGCGAGCAAGGTGCAGGACGGCGACGCACAGGGAGACGAAGTCACGCCCGTGGTTGTCAAGGGACGAACAGTCCGCAAGTCCGTGGTGCTCACGCTCGAGGGACTCGTCGCCGCGACCTACTTCGCGGACGGCGTCGCGCAGGTTATTGCGACGCTCGTGACGTCGCACTTCACGCCATCAGATCGCCTGTACGGAAACATTGTCCCCTACAGCGCAGGAGGACTCGCCGCGTACGCCTTACTCGGGATCGGCATGGCGTACGAGGCCAAGTTGAGCAGGAACGAGCTCGACATCACATCTGAGGCAGGGACGTGGCCGACGCTGTATCCGCGGGTCATCTCGTTGGCGGCCGTGACGGGCGAGGCGGCGGTCCTCGCGACATTCGCTCGAATCGTCGTCCGCGAACCAGCGATCGACGCCCGACACGCCGTCCTCCCCATCATTCACCTCTCCATCGTTTCTTTCCGCATCCTGCTCCTTCTTGCCGTCCTCGCCTTCCAGTTCGCCTTCCTCTACCGCTCGACCTACCTTCCCTCGCACGGCGTTCCTCCCTCCGAGCGGACCTCCCTCCTCAACGGCGCGACTCCGCCCAATGGCTACTCCGCCATCCCGAGCTCCGGCGCACCTTCCGTCCTCCGCGGCACCCGGCTTCCGAGCAACCGCCCTCCCGACCCCAAATCCCTCTCGATTCTCACCCTCTTTGGGCGCGTCAAGCTCCTCTTCCCCTACCTCTGGCCCTCGCGCTCCTACGTCCTCCAAGGCCTCGCACTTGTCTGCTTCTCCCTCATGCTCCTCAGGCGATACGTCAACGTCCTTGGACCGATCTACTTTGGTCGCATCATCTCCGACCTCGCATACCAGCGCCCGCCATTCTTCAACATCGGCATCTACGTCCTCATACAGTTCCTCCAGGATTCCAATAACATGCTCTACCGGTACCGTAAGTCGCGCACCTCCTGCTCGTCACCGAACCCTGGACTAACGACTTTACCTCGCAGTGTGGCTTCCGATCGAGCAGTACTCGGAGCGCGAAATGGCACTCATGTCGTTCGACATCCTCCTCAACCTCTCGCTCTCGTACCATACCAAGCGCCGGACAGGCGAACTCTTGCGCATCCTCTCCCGCTCCGAAGCGATCAACGACTTCTTCGAGCTCCTCCTCTTCTCATTCGTTCCGGTCTTGATCGACTTGCCCGTCGCCTTTGTCGTCATTTCGGTGCGATACGGTGCGACCATCGTCTTTGTTGTTACGTTCGTCTCGGCCATCTACGTCGCGACGTCCGTCACGCTCGCCGAGTCGCGCACCAAGCTCTACCGCAAGCTGCGTGACGAATCACAGTTCATGCATCAACTCAAGAGCGATGT
The DNA here is from genome assembly GCA_009806315.1 of Rhodotorula sp. ZM1. Classification (NCBI taxonomy): domain Eukaryota; kingdom Fungi; phylum Basidiomycota; class Microbotryomycetes; order Sporidiobolales; family Sporidiobolaceae; genus Rhodotorula; species Rhodotorula sp. ZM1. Next base: position 65,649 of record QYSD01000053.1, on the reverse strand, counting down.
GCGTACCTCTCGCTCACATTCCTTCCTCGGACGAACTAACCTTCCCACGCTGTTTGCAGGTCCTGTTCAACTGGGAGACGGCCAAGATCTTCACGAGCGAGGCGTTCGAGATGAAGCGCCTGAGGGATGCCATGTGGCGCTACCAGAAGGGCTACTTCCGCGTCTACTCGAGTTGGAACTCGCTCTCGCTGTTGCAGAACTCGATCACGGTGCGCTGGCTCTCTTCTCTTCCTTCCTTCGCTGGGCCACATTGATTTACTTTGATTGGTAGGCTTTCGGTCTACTGGTCTGCTCGTTCATCCTTGCCCAACGCGTCGTCCTCGGCGAGATGGACGTCGGAAACTTTGTGGCCTTCGTGAGCTATCTCAACGCCCTCTGTACACTCGTTTCTCTCTACTCTAGGTTCCTCCTCCCCCACTTACGAGAGCGGTCTCGCAGACTCGCCGCTCAACCAGATCAGCTCCCTTTACCGCCGAGTCATGAACAACGCCGTTGGTGCGTGTGCGATCGCACCCTTTCAGACTCGAGCGCTCCGTTGACGCCGCCGCGTCCCGTAGACACTGAGCAGCTAATCGATCTGCTCAACGAGGAGAGGGAGATCAACGACCGACCAGGTGCTATGGATCTCGAGATCGACCCGTCCGTCGGCGCCGACATCGAGTTCAACGACGTGCGCTTCAGCTACGGTAAAGAGACGACGAATTCGACTGATGAAGTCGAGGTGCTCAAGGGGATCACGTTCAAGGTCCCCCGAGGCAAGAGCGTCGCGCTAGTTGGACCATCGGGAGGGGGGAAGAGCACGATCACCCGGCTGCTGTTCCGCTTCTACGACGTCAAGAGTGGGTCGATCAAGATCAACGGCATTGACGTACGCGACTTGACGCAGCGGTCACTCCGCGCTCAGATCGGTCTCGTACCGCAAGAGACGGTCTTGTTCAACTCGTCCGTCCGAATGAACATCGCCTACGGTGGCATCAATAGACTTGACGAGAAGGGTATGGGTGGAGAAGACTTGACGATGGAGAAGGTCATCGACGCGGCCAAGGCGGCCGCGATGCACGACCGGATCATGAGCTTCCCACAGCAGTACGAGACGCTTGTGGTGCGTTCGAGCTCCCTATCCCACGCTAGTTTCTTGCTGAGGTTGTCCTTGTGGCGCAGGGCGAGCGCGGCATGCGGTTGTCGGGCGGAGAGAAGCAGCGAGTCGCGATAGCTCGGACTCTACTGAAAGACCCGTGCGTCTAGTCCTGGGCGCTTCCGATGCGGGCTCGCTCACACGAACACCCCGTGCAGCCCGATCCTCATCCTCGACGAAGCGACTTCGGCTCTCGACACTTTCAACGAGCGCATCGTCCAGGCCCGCCTTCGCGAGCTCTCGCAGGGCCGCACGACGCTTACGATCGCTCACCGCCTCAGCACCATCATCGACAGCGACATCATCAACGTCCTCAAGGAGGGCGTCATTGTCGAGAGCGGTTCTCACGCCGAGCTGCTCGAGCTCGGAGGCGTCTATGCCGAACTGTGGAAGAAACAGATTGAAGGACAGACGCCTTCTGTGCCGGCTTCCGTGGCGGTGACTCCGAACGGCGCCGCGAGTCAGTCTCGAGCTGCTTCGCCAATCCCGCCCGCCGTCGACACGCCCGAGACCGCATCCTCCATCGCGACTTACGAACCGGCGGCGACCCCAGCAGGCGCGAGCAGCGGTGTGAACGGGTCGAGCGGAGGAGGGAAGAAGCGCAAGGGTGGGAAGAAGCGGCGGTAGAGCGGTGAACGTGCAACATTGCATTCCTTTCGAGTCGTCAAGCTACTTGGGGCGACCGTACCCGCATGTCATCTTGTCTCCGTCCAAGATGTCGAAAGCCAACCCTTAACCTCGGCAAGGCAAAGGAGAGAGATGCGGGCCATGCACGAGACGCTTGACGAACGTGAGGAGTTTTGCGCGACAGGCGCTGCATTGCTTGGTCGTGCGGTTGTCGCACACGGCGCAGGGCGGAGCAGAGGACGAAAGCGGCGGCATGAGCAGCGCAGGCGAAGCTGAGTGCCAAGAAGCGAAGGGAAGAAGCGCGAGAGCGAAATGGTAGGGCAGAAGCAGAAGTCAAAGCGAACAAAGACGACGGATTTGGTGCGGCAATCTGTGACGGGCGGAAGCAAGAGGCGGAGCAACCGTAAGCGTCGTGAGAGCTGCGTCCAATAGAGCCAGAGAAGGACAGGAAGCGAGAAGCCTTGGCCTTCGCAAGGTGGACAACGCTTAACTGCACTTGCTGAGTGCCCCAGCGATGTCTGCACCACGCCGAAGAGTGAACGGCCATGGCGACAGTGCACGGGACCCACTACCGCCCACCCATGCCCCCGCCGCCAAACATCGAGGCCATCATATCCATCAGCGGATTGCCCGCGCGCTGTGGCTTGAGGCCGAAATGGATCTCACCGAGCGCAGTCATGCCCTGCAAGAACTCAAGCATCAGGGACTGGCTACAGCGGGCTCGAAAGAGTAACGAAACGCCGACTCACCTCTATCACTTCCGGTGCACGCATCCACGGGACCTGCCTCTCGTACTTCCCGACCAAGCTCTGCCACACCTTCGTCCCCGCACCTCTCTGCGCCCTCCACTCGTTCCCAACCTTGACTTTCTCGACCGTCTCGCCGACACCAGCCTGGACATCGCGAACTGCGAGCTGGAGGAAGTTCAGCGAGGCGAGTTTGGTGACAACGATCTCGTCGCCGGAGGGAGGAGCGGTGGTCGAGGTTGCGAGCGGAGAGGAGGGAGGTGGGTAGGGGAAGGAGACGACGCGGAGAGTTGGGTAGGCGGCGAGCACGAGGGCAAGGAAGTGCGAGAGAAAGGTGCGGGCGGCGAGAATGAAGGATGACTCGAGGTAGCTGTGCGTGCGAGTGGGTTTTCAGGTCGGTCGAATGGCTCAAGGAATGGGCAGCGCACCTCAAGGTTCCGCGGGCAGCGTAGCGACCGACGCCACACTCCTTCTCCGGGTCGAGTTTCGACCACTCAAACATGACGTTTGCGAGAGTCTGTGCCGCGTCTTGTGACGGGCAGACGAGGAGATGGAGCGAAGCTTGGTGATAGTCGCCCTCTGCGCGGACGTCAAGGTTAGGTCAGGCGAGGAGACGGTGAGAGCGGAACGAACGCACCCTTGAAGAACGTCTCTCCCATGTACTGGTGAATTTCGACGTCCCCTGCAGCACCCGAACCGGTCTTTGCGCTCCAACTGCGAGACGCGAACTGGTTAGCAAAGCGACAGGTCGCAGGAGCTTGGAGCGAACGCACGCAAAGATCGCATCTGTCAGCGTCTTCCTCCATGCTCCCGCAGGTCCCGTCAAGGCGATGAGCTGGATGAGCTTGGCTACAGGGTTGAGGGTATGTCAGGAAGCTGGGAAGGAGAAAGAGAGGAGAAGGGAACGCACCTCGCTCATTCTTGCCGCAGCCAACCTCCCTCGCGGTCCACACGTCCTCGACCAGCATCACACCGAGGTCCACGCCACTGCCCGTCTGTCCATTCTCGAGCAGCTTCCTCGCCGCGTCCCACAACAACTCGGCGGCCTCCTGCGCCTTCTTGTCGTACGGGAGGACGGAACCTGCGGGGGGTGGGTTGCGTCGAGGAGGTGCGAGGAGTCGTGTCGCTGTCGTGCGGGCCTTCTGATGCGCGGAGTAGAAGTCGCCGGACGCGAGATGGTCGAGGACCTGTTGGTGGGCGGAGGAGACGGCAGACATGCGCGGGGCGGTTCAAGCTGACGTGTGCAGAGTCAAGCAGGGTCCGGAAAGCGTCTGAGCGCGGTCTAGCTTGCTGTCAGCGAGCGGGTGTGTTGGCGTTCGTGCCAGGCCTCCTCGCGACGATGATGGGGGAAGGGTTGGCTCTCGCGTACTTGCTCACCTCGCTTGGATGGATGATTGAGCAGCTCAAAGACTGTCAATGTGGCTCATTAGCGTGCTTGCCGAGTCTCTGCTCACCGGCAGCTGTAACCGCGACTCATAGACCCTCCGCCAGCTCTCATCAGCGACACGCTCGGCAGCTCGTTTGCCAGTCCGGCGGGGACAACGAAAAACTGCTACCGCTGCTGAGGCAAGTAATAGGAGGCTAGGGGGGTGTGCGAATCGGAAAACCTTGTTGCGGAGGAGACGTCGCCATGACGCCTAGGTTTGGGGTCGAGGAGACGCTCGCTCGCTTCCTGGTCTCCCTCCTGCTCCTACTCTGCACTGGACTCATGGCTATGTCGGACGGCGCTCCCTTCACACGGCCCGCTCTCTTCGGCGCAACCGGCCAGATCGGCGCGTACATCTTGAACGCTCTACTCCACCTTAGCTTTCCCAACGGCGAGCCGCACATCAAGATCTTCCTGCGTGCCGAGTCGTACGACAAGAAGAAGGATTCGACTATTCCGGACCATGTAGCGAACACCCTTGACGCAAACCTGGCGACGACTGGACGCACGCGCATCCCTATTTCGACATCGAAGCGCGCTGCAAGGAGTACCTGTACTTGCACCCGGCAATGATGGGCGGTTAAATGACTTACACGATTGAGGGATAGGGCGACCTATGTGGGTGCTCCGATCGCTCTCGAACTCGCGTTCCCTTTAATTACGCCACTCCCGCAGAAAATCAGCCGACGAAGCACTACTGGATTGCATGGGCGCAACAAGAGCTCTCCGAAACCTACGGACGGGTTGGCGGGACCCAGTGCGGACGGAAAACTCGATTGGACGGAAAACAGACTTCCCCTGCGGCGGCTTTCTGGTACATCGTGCGGTTGCAGCAGGGTACGCTGTCGTTCACTCCCTCTTCCGCTCGATTGCGCTATCGGACTGACCCTCGCTCACTGCCCCTTATTGGTGTCGATAGGAACGAACAAGTTTCGCCGATACCCTTCCCTCGTCCACAACGACCGCGTCCCGCAGATCAAGACAACCCCGCGGCGGCAGTACTTGCAGGGGATCGTGGAGCGGAACGCGGAGGGGCCGTGAAGGGTGTCGAGGGCAGAAAGGATGGAGCGTCAAGTCGGGAGTTGCGACCTTCTCAACGCTGGAGAATGGCTTCGCTGCCTCGTCCCGCTGTCTTCGCTCACTCCGTCTTTCTCGATGCCTGACTCTGCTCGCTCGTCGCTGTTCTAGACAGGCTGGTCCAATCCGTCCAGCTTAGTCAGACCGGTGGGGAACCTCGCGGCCGTCGGCGGAAGCATCGCTCGCTCCTCCTCCTCCCTCTCTTCTCCCTCCTTCGACCTCGCAGACCTCGCAAGATGGAGCTCGTGTACTGGGCAGGCATCCGCGGTGCGCAAAACCCCTCGAACCGTGCTCGTCGCGCTCGCATGCTGACCCCCCACATCCTCCTCGCTGAACCAGGTCTGGCGTACCCCATCCAGCTCTTTCTGGAGTCGCACAGCATCGAGTACACCTATACACCGATCAAATACGACGTGCGTACTCTCAACTCCTCTTGCTCCTGCTTCGCTGACCCGCGAACACTGGCAGCGCAACACCTGGCCTGTCGACAAGCGTGCGGGCAAGCTCGACTTGAAGGAGATTCCGTTTCAGTGTTTGCCGGTGCTGAAGGTGAAGGATGAGGAGAGTGGAGAGACTGTGGCCCTGGGCGAAACGCATGCGATCCTGAGGTATCTCGAGGCCAAGTATGGACGGCAGCAAGAGGTGCGTTCGCTTACTTGTCGCAGGATGACGGTAATGTACTGATGTTCAAGCACGTCCCACAGCTCTCCTTGATCACCCAAGCCCGCGTCGATGCCCTCTTCTCGCACGCCGAATTCTTCGTCGAACGCACCTTCTACCGCTCCGGCTCGCCAACCTGGCTCGATCCTCCCAAGCGCGACGAGAGCATCGCCGACGTCTACATGCCGTTCCTGCGCAGCATGGAGCACGCGTTGCAGGACGACAAGACCGTCGAGGCGCTTTGGCACAAGTCGGGAGACGGGTTGCGGCCCAGCGCTGCAGCGTGCTTCGTCGCTGCGGCATTCACAATGTTGACGGACATCATGCCGTTCTCGTTCGCAAGGTCGTCGACGCTGAAGAGCAAGGAAAATGGAGGTCGAGCTGTCAAAACGCTGGCGAGCCAGTTCCCGGCGTGCGACCAACTCGTCACCGATGTCGAGGCGTGTCCGGGTATCCAAAAGTGGTTCGAAGGCGTGACGGACGAGTGGAGCCTGTCGCCGCCTTTCGCAGCGCACTTGGTCCGGGAGGCAGCAGAGCGGTGGGACAAAGTCGGCGCCGGGCAGTAGCGGTTCACCCGGCCTTGCAAGGAGCATTCTCTGTGATTCTGTCGAGCGGTGCATGACAGCTCAGCGAGGTGAGGAGCACGAGAACAAGCGTCGACGGGGCGAAGGATGTTGAGCTCGACGGGCGGCGCACCTTCTTTGCCTCTCCCATCTTGCTCAGCTCGTCTTCCTGCTCAGAAATGGCTGTTCTCAAGATCTACGGCGTACGTCGATGCTCTCTGATCCGCGCCGTCCTTCCCGCCGCTCTCGTCGACGTTCTGTGCCGCCTTCACAAGTTCTGGCAGATGGAGGATGGGTGGCCAGACACGGCGAATTGGGGCGTGTCGTATAGTGAAGGAGGAGTCTAACGGATGGAATGAAGGCATTGGCAGCGGCTACGAGGCGGCAGGAGGACGAGGGCCGCTCACTGTCGCTCAACATGACCCGCTCACCCTCCTCGTCTCGCCAACAGATTGGTCCCCGCACCACCATCCCCCGCATTGCGGCGCAATACGAGGGCTTGAACCTCGAGTACGTCGAGACCAACCCCCACGCCGAGGGCGGTGTCGGTGCCGCGTACATCGAGAAGTTCCCTCTTGGTCTTGTGCGTTGCCCTCTCGCCCCCGTCGCTCACGTCGAGTTGACACAGCTCTTGCACAGGTCCCCGGTCTCGAGCACGGCGAGCTCAAGCTCACCGAGAGCATCGCCATCGCGTCGTACCTCGCTTCCCTCGAGAACAAGGCCAACCTCCTCGGCCAGACCAAGGAGCAGGCCGCTGATGTCCTCCGCTGGGCGTCGTGGGCCAACGCCGACCTTATCTCGACCCTCGTCTCGTGGTTCGCGCCCCTCACTGGCTCGCGCCCGTACCAGAAGCCGCAGGTTGAGGCCGCCAAGGAGAAGACCTTGAAGCACCTTGCCTACCTCGAGAAGGCTCTCTCGACCCGCACCTTCCTCGTTGGCGAGCGCGTCACCCTTGCCGACATCTACGTTGCCGAGGTTCTCTCGTTCGGCCAGCGCTTCGTCCTCGATGCCGATTTCCGCAAGGCGCACCCCAACACCCTCCGCTTCTGGAACACCGTCGTTCGCCAGCAGCCCTACACTGCCGTCATCGGCGCTTTCCCCACCCAAATCGAGACCGCCATCGTCTACACGCCCCCCAAGAAGGAGACCAAGCCCAAGGCTGAGCAGCCCGCCGCTGCGCCCAAGCCCAAGGCGCCCGCTCCCGCCGCCGAGGAGGAGGACAAGCCCGCCGAGCCCAAGGCGAAGCACCCGTGCGAGGCGCTCGGTCCCGCCAAGTCTTTCCCGATGGATGAGTGGAAGAGGCAGTACTCCAACAACGACACGCCGGTCGCGATGAAGTGGCTCGACGAGCACTACAACGCGAACGACTACAGGTGCGTTCGCGCCTTCCGTAGCGCTCCAAACGCTCGTAACGACACAACTGACGCCTCTTAAATGTGCAGCATCGTCCGCTGCGACTTCAAGTACAACGAGGAGCTCACCCAGACCTTCATGTCGGCGAACCAGTGCACTGGATTCCACACCCGTCTCGAGGCGTCGCGCAAGTGAGTCGCGTGCGATGCACTGATTCCGCACGCTCATTGATTGACCAACACTTCTCGCAGGTACCTCTTTGGCTCGCTGAACGTTTACGGCACCTCGGGCAACTCGTGCGTTCGCTTCCTTGCACGCTTGCGTTAACCGCCACCTAACTGACTTCGTCTTTCGCCTAACAGCAAGATCATCGGAGTCTACATGATCCGCGGCAACGACTGGAAGGCTGTCTTCGACGTCGCTCCCGGTGAGTCCGCCCTCAACTTCCCGCCTTCTTCATCGTTGCTGACCGCGCCATTTCGCGCAGACTACGAATCGTACAACTTCACCACGCTCGACTACAAGACTGACCGCGAGCTCATCGAGAAGGTCTGGTCGTGGGAGGGCGAGGTTGAAGGCCTCACTGTCGCCGACGGCAAGAGTGCGCTCGTTTCCCTCTGCTCTTGCGCCCGTCTCGTGCTGACTCACGTTCCGGCTCGCAGTCTTCAAGTAGACGGTTTCGTGCTTCTCCTAAGACGCATGCTTGTGATAATAGAGCCTGTATGGGTCGGCAATGAATCGGTTCTGCAGGAATCTCGCTCGCGGACACTTGGTCAGCGACATCCGCTCGCCCTGCGGCTTTCCTGCTTTGAACGTGTCTTTCGTATACCTTTTCAGCACGGCCTACGAGAGCGTGGCCCATCTCGCTCGAGTTGTCGACCCCACTACCTCGACCGCTCGCTCCTCGCCAACTTCTTCCGCCCGCACTTCGCTCTTCTCGCTCGAACACAGCCAAAATGTCGTTCGCCACGGTCTACGGTGTACGCTCAGACATTCTCACTGCTGCTGAGACACGCGCTTGAGGGCAAAGGGGGAGCGGACACGTTCGGATTGCTGGGGAAAGAGATGAAGCGAGGGTTGATGGCGAGGAGTGTCGGGACGCTGTGAAGGGCAGACGGGCGCACTGAGGGGTCAGGATTTGGATTTGCCAGCTAGGCGGCCCACAAATCCGCGTCGACGCCGTTGCGAACCATGCCACCTACTGACGATTTCCCATCTCGTTCGACAGTTCGAAGGCAACCCGCGCACGCGCGTCCAGCACATCGTCGCCAAGTACGAGGGTATCCAGCTCGACCACGTCGAGACGAACCCGATGGCGGAGGGTGGTCTCTCTGCCGACTACCTCGCCAAGTTCCCTCTCGGACTCGTGCGTTCGTTCCTCTTCTTGTGCTCATGGGACAAAGCTGACGGTTTTTTGAGGCGTGTTGACAGATTCCGGCGCTTGAGAAGGGCGATTTCAAGCTCACCGAGGCGCTCGCTATCGCGACCTACCTCGCCTCCCAGCAGAACAAGGCTGGCCTCCTCGGCAAGGGCAAGGAGGACGCCGCCGACATCCTCCGCTGGTCTTCGTGTGTGTCTCAATGCTCATTGATTTCGAGCGAGCGGCGATCTGATGAATTCCGTTCTCGCAGGGGCCAACGCCGACCTCCTTCCCTCGATCGCTGCCTGGTTCCGCCCCCTCAGGGGAGTCGTTCCCTACCAGAAGCCTCAGGTCGAGGCCGCTAAAGCCAAGGCGATGAAGCACCTCGACTACCTTGAGAAGACCCTTGCCAACCGCACCTTCCTCGTCGGCGAGCGCATCTCGCTCGGCGACATCTTCACCGCCGCCGTCCTCTTCCGCGGCTTCGAGAACGTCCTCGACGCCGAATGGCGCAAGCAGAACCCCAACACGATGCGCTACTGGAACACCGTCATCCACCAGGCTCCCTTCTTCGAGGTCATCAAGACCGAGCCGACTCTGATCGAGACCGCCATCGTCTACACGCCCCCCAAGAAGGAGACCAAGCCCAAGGCTGAGCAGCCCGCCGCTGCGCCCAAGCCCAAGGCGCCCGCTCCCGCCGCCGAGGAGGAGGACAAGCCCGCCGAGCCCAAGGCGAAGCACCCATGCGAGGCGCTTGGTCCCGCCAAGTCTTTCCCGATGGATGAGTGGAAGAGGCAGTACTCCAACAACGACACGCCGGTCGCGATGAAGTGGCTCGACGAGCACTACAACGCGAACGACTACAGGTGCGTTCGCCCCTTCCGTAGCGCTCCAAACGCTCGTAACGACACAACTGACGCCTCTCAAATGTGCAGCATCGTCCGCTGCGACTTCAAGTACAACGAGGAGCTCACCCAGACCTTCATGTCGGCGAACCAGTGCACTGGATTCCACACCCGTCTCGAGGCGTCGCGCAAGTGAGTCGCGTGCGATGCACTGATTCCGCACGCTCATTGATTGACCAACACTTCTCGCAGGTACCTCTTTGGCTCGCTGAACGTTTACGGCACCTCGGGCAACTCGTGCGTTCGCTTCCTTGCACGCTTGCGTTGACCGCAACCTAACTGACTTCGTCTTTCGCCTAACAGCAAGATCATCGGAGTCTACATGATTCGCGGCAACGACTGGAAGGCTGTCTTCGACGTCGCTCCCGGTGAGTCCGCCCTCAACTTCCCGCCTTCTTCATCGTTGCTGACCGCGCCACGCGCAGACTACGAATCGTACAACTTCACCACGCTCGACTACAAGACTGACCGCGAGCTCATCGAGAAGGTCTGGTCGTGGGAGGGCGAGGTCGAGGGCCTCACCGTCGCCGACGGCAAGAGTGCGTCCGCCTGCCTCCTTCCCCGGCGATCCGTCACTGACGCTGCATTCACAGTCTTCAAGTAAGCGGTTCTTGCAGTCGCAATCGAAAAGGAGTAGCATCTCTCGTTTTGCAACGGCTGTTCTACGAGTCTGTCGTTCGCGCTCGCTTGCTCTCCTTCGCCTGGTCATCGCCTCAGTCTCTCGAGTGTCTGCTCCGCTCAGGGTCGTGCACTGTGATCCTCCATCGGTCGTCCTTTCATCGCGCTCGTCTCCCCACGACTCCTTGGTGACTGCTCTTGCTCATCTCCGTCACCCCAGCTGACCTCGTCGTCTGGTGCTTCCGAGTCGTCTGCAAGCTTGCACTGGCACGGCGCTTTACTACCGCTCTTCCCTGCCTTCACATTTCGTTCTCCCCAATCCCCACTTTCCATCCCGCCGTCAGCGATGTGCGAAGGAACTTGGAATGGCATCGACCTCGCCGAGAACCGCGTCCGCATGGAGCGTGGCGAGCTCTACACTGCGTTCACGCCTGACTTGGTCGCGCTGCGGCGGAAGGCGGCCCAGGCTTGTGCGGTGTACAATCGCGAGGCGACCGAGGTCTCGCGGCGCCAGCAGGTCGAGCTTCTGCGACAGTGAGTCGTTCAGACTCTCTCCTTGACGCTACAGAGCTGATTGCGCGCGCGCAGGCGTGACGATGCTGCCAGACTCACACTTCCTTCTCGCGCCAAACTGACCTTGATCTGCGGGCGCAGATGCATCACCACGCTCCCTGAGCTTCCGCCGGCGCAAGAGGGCGAAGATGAGGACGAGGCGCTCAAGGACTTCCCGTGGTTCGAGCCACCCTTCAAGGTCGACTACGCTGAGTGCTTCACCTTTCCTCGTCTCCCGCACCTTCCCTGCACGCTCACTTCCTCGCTTTCTATTCACAGACGCTTCGAAGTCGGCCGTGGCACGTTTGCAAACTTCAACTTGGTCGTCCTCAATACGTGCAAGGTCACCGTAGGTTCAGGCTGTCTCTTCGGACCTAACGTCGGCTTGTGCGTCGCCCCCGTAGCTCTCTTTCTCCGTCGGTCGTGCTGACGAGTTGTATTACTCGCAGGTACGCCGCCACGCACCCCATCGACCCCGCCATCCGCCAAGGCACCGCAGGACCCGAGTTAGGCGGACCCATCGAGATTGGCGACAACTGCTGGTTCGGTGGCTCCATCACCGTCCTCCCAAACGTCAAGATTGGTACAGGCGTCGTCGTTGGTGCCGGCAGCGTCGTCACGAAGGTGCGTGACACCCTCGTCTGCTTGCACCCTACCAATGCCTCACCAATCCCCATGCTCACTCACCGCTTTCTCTCCGCGTAGTCTATCCCGCCATTTGTCGTCGTCGCAGGCGTACCCGCGAAGATCATCAAGAAGGTCGAGTCGGAATGGGCGACGGCGTACTTCAAGGAGCATCCCGAGGAAGAGTGGTTCCCGCCCGCGAAGGAGATCACGGGCGTTTTTCCGGGTAGAGAAGGTAGATAGACGGGAATACAGACACTCGTGCACAGTACAAGTCTCGGCGAGCGCCGGATTGACCAACGCGAGACCTTCTCCTCGAGCCGCGAACTCTGCCCAACGGCCGGCGGGCCAATTCACGCGGCACAATCTTACATTGCCTGAATGCAGTGACTTGCTCATTCCCGAGCCCCCAGTTTCGACAAGGAACGCGGGCCCTCTTCCTCCCACTCAGCTCGCGACACCCAAAATGAGTCCTGATCCTTCATGATGTCAGCGAGTACCGCCCTGCAGGTCATTGCGCAAGCATCGTCAGTATCATACGGCGCTTCAGAGGACGCAGCAGAGCGAGAGAGGACGTACCCGCCGAGGTAGACCATGTGCTTGCGCCGAGGCGGATCCTCGATGCGGATCTTGAACTTGTTGAGCCTCTCGGGGTCGTTGTGCAGCACCCGCGAGAAGTACAGCTGCTTCATCTCCTTCTCGAGGCGCGAGGGAAGGCCAGGGTACATCGACGAACCGCCCGAGAGGACGATGTGCTTGTACAGCTCGCCGCGGATGTCGACCGGCGCAGCTTGGACCGTATTGAAGAGCATCTCTACGTCGAGTGGTTGTGTGAGCAAGCTGAGGAGCAAGCGTACACGAAGCTGGAAGAAGGCGGGACTAACCGGCAACACCAGGCTGCTCGACATCGACGAGGTGAGGCTGGAACATGCACTCGGGTGCCTCGTACCTCTCAGATCCAACTTTGATGACGCGCCCGTCGGGAAGCTGAACCGAGCAAAAGGTTAGCGAAAGCGCGCTGAAGTTGGACGACCGCGCCCCACCTCGTAGTTCTCGACGAGGACGGTCGTCTCCTCGCTTAGCCGCTTGTCGAGGTCGAGGTCGTAGCTACAGAAGAGATCAAGAGAGTCAGAACTGGATCTACAGGCAGGTCTCCCCCCAGCACTTGCACCGAGCGAGACCAACTCCCGAAACCGCGCACTCACCTCGTGTAACACAGCTTCTCCTTGATCTGCCTGACGGTCTCAAAGTCCGCCGTGCGGTTGAACGCGTACCCGCGCATCAGGAGGAGCTTGATCAGGTAGCGAGTGACATCGCGGCCGGCAACGTCGAGACGCTTAGTCAGGTGTGGGAGGGCAAAGCCTTCGTAGACGGGGACGATATGGGTGACGCCGTCGCCCGAGTCGACGACGACGCCGGACTGGAGGCCTGCGTGAGTGGCGAGCGTGAGCGGTAGGAGCGGGAGAAGGGATGACCCGCGACGCACCCTGGGCGTAAAGCGTCAAGACGGCCTGGATCGCGACGTAGATCCCTCCAAACTGGTAGTCCTCGAACATGATTTCTGCCATCTTCTCCCTGTTCTTGAGCGGGTTCATTGGCGGCTCGGTGAGGAGAATCTTGCGGTCGCGCGTGTCGACCTTCAGCTTCTCGCGGAACGTGTAGTCCCACAGGATCTTCATGTCGTCCCAGTTCTTGACTATTCCGTGCTCCATCGGCTGCGAGAGCTGCAGGTACGAGCGATACTCGGACGCGAGGTCGCCGACCATGATGTCCTGGATCGCCGCCGTCTCGGTATTCTGTCCACGCTCTTCGGCGCGCAGGATGGGACGACCAATGATGGAGGGGAAGGTGTGGGCCGGGAAGTCTGCAGGCGAAGACGCAATGTAAACAGGGGATGCTGTGGCAGGCAACCATTTGCCGATGCAACGTGTCGGTCGTCACGGAAGGCCCGCAACTCACTGGAACCGGCATATCCGCACTTGACGAACTGTGTGTCACGAAGCGTGATGAAGAATCACGTCTCCCGTCAGCAACAGGCCAGAGGGACGAGATGAGGCGGCGGCGAACGCACCCCGGTGCCGTTGTCAACGACGAGCGGCGGGTCGTAGTCGGCCATGATGAGCTGGCGTTGGTCGGACGAGCTGAAGTGTGAACGAAGGAAGCGAATGGTTAGCTTTGCGATCCACTGCGAGAAAGGATCTGGATCGTAGCTGGCTGCACGAGCAGTCGATAGGATCGCGAGCGACCTTGCTGAAGACCTCCGTCTACCCTGGCGAAGTGCTGCCAGTACCGCAATCCGCCTGACACCCCTTCTAACGCTAGGCCAGATCCTCTGCTCGACACCGAGTGCACCACCTCATCCGAGATAACCACGACCCCGCGCAACGATCGCTGGAAAGGGGGCAGAGTTTTGCCCGCATCTTTGGGAGACTCCATTCCGTCGGTGTCGTCGTCGTGAGTAACTCGTCGGAGCTGTCTCCAGCCCACACCGACTGCTTCGCAACCCTCCACCGCACAGCCCCCCCACAAGTCCTGCTCGTGGCAACGCTGGTCTCACAGCGAGCGCGAGTTCACCCTGTCCAATTCCAAGGGCAGTCTGACGACACTCACGCGGCTCTGAACACGCGCAAAGGCGAGCTCGAGGGTCGGGCGAGGTGGGGAGATGACGCGGGTGGGTGAGGAGGACTGGCGAGCGGGTGTGGGCGCAGGCGAGTCAAAGCTGTTTATCCTGTAGCTGTGTCTGGCACCTCTGATGCTGGCAAGCGAGTAAGTTGAGGCGAGATGAGTGAGGGAGGAGAAGTCGAAGAGCGAGACTGACCAGCGAGGAGGAGTCCCCGTCAAAGGTCGACGAGCGGACTGGCAACCGCTTGCAACGGCTAGAAACGGACACTCAGTAAGCCAGTCTCGGTGGCAGTAACTTGTCTGCGGCTGAGCGAGGGGATCGCGAGGAAGAGCGTTCGCAGCAGCCTCACCGCTCACCGCCCGATTGACAGGGTAAAGATACCGATGCAGTGTCTATAGCACTCAGAATAGGCGGAGCCAGCCCGCGAGATAAACCTCACATCCTGCCAGAGGGAGGGGAAGAGAAGAGAAGAGAGTCGAGAACCGCCAGGGTTTGACCTCCTGAATCTGCGCGGAAGGAGGAATCAGCATTCGTCTCAGTAACGCGAGGAGAGAAGTGCAACACACGTCAACGGACACCTGTGACGCCCTTCACGCACTCGCACCCGCACTCGCCTTCCTCGAACTCCTCCTCTCCCTCCCCTTCCCCTTCTCTAGCCTCGCAACAGGCTCAATGGCACCCGCCCCAGTCTAACCCGCCTCATCCTTGAGAGCCCACCAAGCTTCCCCACCCCTCTCACCACCGAATCCAAGTCCTCCTTCGCTTCCCCGCCTCGCGAGCGACTTGCCTGCTTGGTCGTCGTCCTGCTCATTTTCTTCGTCTTCCTCGCGGACAATCTCGAGTGCGTGAGGCGCGTCTTCGGGCGATGAAGCGGTGCGGAGCCGAGGCGGCCGACGAAGTTGGGAGGTCGAAGGGGAGGAGAGCTGGGGAGACGAGGCGGAGAGACGGATCGTCCCTCTCCGGCCTACGTGAGCGGACGAGCGCGAGTGCGAGCGCGTCAGCCGGTCGAAAGTCGAGGACGGCATGAGAGTCGCGGCCTGCGGGCGAGCCATGTCAACCTCCGTTCCCTCGAAGGCGCAAGGAAGGGAGACGCACCTCCTCGAGGTACTTGTCCGCTACGACTGCTTCATCCTCCTCCTTTGACCCCGGCACAGAGGCCTCCGCCGACACCTCTCCACGCATCACCTCGGCCATCCGGACGAGACAAGCGCCCTCGGCCTTCTTCTCCTTTGCATCGGCGAAGAGCTTCCTTGCCTGCGCGGCCCCTTGTCAGCCGAGACAAGAAATGGCAGGGTGAAAGTTGCGTACTTCGGCAAGGTAGTCGAGCGCGAGCTCCTTCGAGCGGACTTTGAGCATGACGAGCGAGAGGCGGTAGTATGTCCAGGCGCAGTCGGTCGTCGAGCCCGCCTTGAGGAAGAGGTTGCTAGCCTGTTTTCTTGTTCTTAGCATCAGAATCGCGCCACCGGGATACGCAGCGGCTGACGAGCGAAAACACGTCGCACGCACCTCCTCAAACTCCTTGACAGCCCTCTCCAACCCGCCCTTCTCCCTCGCGCCCCCTATACGCGCAAAGACCTTGCCCATCTGATATCTACACTCGGCCTCGCCCTTTCTGTCCTTCAACTTCCTGAACAGCGTCGCAGACTGGGAGAGGTACGCCAACGCGCTTTGAGTGGGATTCGGGGTGTAGTGGGACGTGGTAGAGGATGTTGAGTCGCTTAGAGAGGGGGAGGAGGTGATTGAGGAAGGTAGAGAGTGATCCGGCGGGGGGAGACGCGCGAACAGGACGCCGCAGGAGAAGAGGCAGTGCGCTTCTTTGACCGTGTCGCCGAGCTTGAGGTACAGGAGGAGAGCCTGTGCGTCGTGCACAACTTTGTATCGGCTCACGTAGCGACGAAGGCAATGGGTCGATGCAGGGTTCCCGGTCACGCACCTGCTTGAAGAACCAAAGCCCCGAATCCGGATCTCCTCCCTCTCCTGCCGCAAACAAGTTGCCCAGCTCGGCATAACACATCGCCTCTCGTCCTTCGTCCCCGCACTCGGCGAAAAGGATCGCAGCCTGTGCGACAAAATCAGCGAGAGGAACGGGGAGAGAAGGGATGGGACGCACGGATTTCAAGTGGTTCGCTGCTTCGGCAACGGTCGTGCTGAAGAGGCCGAGTTGATAGAGCGCAATCGCCTCCTCTGCGGGACGGACGACGAGTTTGGGTGAGAACCCTGGTGATACTCGCGAGAGGAAAAGTAAACGCACTGGCACTCTCGCCGAGAAAGTGAAACAGATCTCTCGCCTGCCGACCAGCCCAACTGATCAATCCTCTCCCGCCACTCCTCTCTCCCGCCTTCCCTCTCAATACGCGAAACGCCACGCACCTGCTCCAAGCACCGTCTAGCCTGTTCCAACCCCTCCTCCGCCGTCTTCCTCCTTCCCACCCTCTCTTCACCCTTCCCTCCTCCTCCTGGCCGGGCAACGACTCGCCCAGCCCTCCGGCCCGCCCGCACTCCCTCTCGCGCAAAACACATCCCTGCTTGCCAAAGGGCCTTGTCCCGTCTCTTGGCATGTCTCGTGCCCGACAGAGTCGAGAAGACTGCTGCTGCCTTTCTCACAAAAAAAAAAAAAAAAAAAATCACCATCAGCCGATATGAGGCCGCTGAAAAGGAGGAAAGGACGAAGCAGGACATACTTGACGGAAATGAAGCGTCGCAGTACGCGGATCGTCCCTCGCGATCCTGACCCCAGCTTCATACAAAGCCTTGGCCTCGTCGAACGCTGCTCGTTCCGCCTCTCGCCGATCATGTCTCTCCTGATGACCGGTTGCGGGTGAAGGAGAGAAGAACGGATCGTCATGGGAAGAGGGTGTTGGGCTGGGAAAGGGAGAAGAGGGGACGAGCGAGGGAGAAGGAGGCGAGAGTCCGCCGCCTCGGTTCTCTGAGATTTGCACTGGCGCTGGAGGGGATAGCAAGCTAGTGCTTGAGGGCATTGAGTTGTTCGCGGCGCCCCTGCGAACGATGTGAGAGGGAAGAGAGGGTCGAGGAGATGAGGGCGGTGCACGGGTCGCGGACGGGGTGGGACGCTGCGATGTGCTGTGAGTGAGGCAGCAGCCGCGAACTCGGACTCGGCAAACGAGCCCAGCCCGGAGGGAGCAGCCTGGAGTGAAGCGAGAGCGACAACAATGTCGTCCATGACGGGAAGAGGACGACCAGAGGACGACACTCTCCTTCGCACGACTCCTTACGCATGACAAACCCATTCCAAACGCACTACAGAAACCGATGATCCAGCGAGACAGCCGAACAAACGAGGGAGGACGAGAAGGGAGACGGAATCTTGACAGAATTTCACATGAACTGGCCCGGAGCGACGGGGAGCGACGAACTCAGTCCGCCGTCGACGGGGAGGGCGATTCCGTTGACCTGTTTGGATCGAGTGAAGGGGCGGGTGTGAGCGGGATGAGGAGAGGGCTAGGAGGGAGGGAAAACGCACGTAGGAAGAGTCGTCTGCGGGCGAACGAAGGAACGGATGCGCGGGGATATAAGTCCAGCGAATGCATTAAACTTCCATCTCCTGAGGCCCGAGAAAGAGGCTCGGGAGAAAAAGGGAGGAACACGCAAACTCACCAGACGCCAACCAAAGCGCCGCCTGCGCAATCTCCTCCGGGATCCCAAACCTTCGCGCACCCCGGCCCCGATGTCATCATCAGCCCTCGCACACGGAGAGAGGGAAAGTTGCGGGGGGAGAAGACGCACCGCCTGAGGGGGTTCAATTGCCCAACTTTACCCAACGTCCCCCTCTCCCTCGCACGATCAAACGTCCACGTCGTCATGCCCGTCTCTATCAACCCTGGACAAATCGCATTCTGGCCCTCACTTGCGTCAGTAGGTAGGAGGAGGGCAGGGGGGGAGGGAGGGGAAGGAGAACGAACGACGCGGATGTCGGTTCCGGCGAGGATTTGCGCCGAGGTGTTGGCGAGGTTGATCACGGCCGCTTTCGAGGCGCTGCGTAGCCGAAAGACGGAACTCACTCGCATCAGTTCAATGCACGCGACAGGCGAGAGGAAGTCAGGCAGGAAGAAGCGGGACGCACGAGTAATCCTGCGGTCCCGCACCACTCCTCAATCCCGCGACTGTATCGATCCAAGCATCTCCTCATCAGCGTCTTCCACCAGAGGAAGCGGCGCCAAAGGAGGGGATACGAGGGACGCACCCGAAGCAGTCAAGACGATGCTCCCGCCGCGCGCTTCTGGCGGGTTCTGCTTCATCGCTGCCGACGCATGTTTGACGGCCACGAAGCAGCTGTACTCGAATACGTTCGTCAGTGCGAGTTGCTTTGGCGCCGGGGAGTAGCCGGAAAAGCCGCCTCGAGAATGACAAGGCCTCCTCCCGCCTCTGGCCAGAAGCGCGCGCAACGCACCTCAAGACGTTGACCTTCATGACCTGCATCACACCTTCCTCATCAAGCCCCTCGAGGCTCATGTTTGCGCCCGTCGTGCCAGCATTCGCAAAGAAGAAGTCTAACCGGCCTTGTTCTTTGAGTGCGCGGGCGCAGAGGGAGGAGATTACGGAGGTGTCGGAGGCGTCGGCTGTGATGGAGGTGACCTATGACGCGGGGAAGTCAGACGAGCAAGGCGGAGACGGAGGGAGGGGATGCACGGAGAGACCAGAATGCTTCGACTGGAGTTCTCGCGCGAACTCGTCCAGCGTCGAGCCGTCGTAGTCGAGGACGTAGATAGCCTTGGCGCCTGTACGCACACAACGACATACTGTCACTAACCCCGTGCGAGGGCCTCCCGCGCAGTTGAGGGGGGGTGCGCACCTTCCCTGGCCAACAACCTCGCCGTCGCGCGTCTGTCTCGTCGTCGGTGCGTGTCAGCCCAACGCTGGCCACTGCACTCGAAGCATGGCACGCACCCGATGCCCTTGACGGAGCCGACGCCTGTGATGATCCCCACCTTTGCGTTGAACCTGTTCTGCGCGGGCGTCGAGTCGAAGTGGTGCTTGACCTGGTCGAGTCGCTTGAGTGTGCGGTCTTGCTGTGCTTGAACTTGGTGCTTCGAGGGAGCTGGCATCGTTCGTGCCGAGTGAGTGAGTGATGGGTTGGGTCACAAGACGACATCAAACGCGAGGTCGAGGGTCGGGTTAGGACCACAGCCGGGATCCGATGTCGACCGTCGACTCACCGCGTGCGTGCAAGCGAACACCGCCAAGTGTAATCGAATCAGCTCACTCGATTTACAAAGCTCACAGCCGGTGGCACTCGCGGGCGAAAGCCATTCACCTCGAGAGGGACTCACTCCGTCGCTCACGCTCACGCTCACACAGCGACGTCGACTTGACCCAGCGCAGACTGGGCCATCGACAGGCTCACCACACTCTCTTCGACACTCGTGTCACTGCCACGCAGGCAGCGCGCCGTCCCATCCCGCCGTTCCCGCGCAGTCTCACAACCCACTCGTCGTCACCCGAACCACACTCGACCGCCCATAGCCCTCTGCCATGGACGGCGCACTCTTGCAGCAGATTCAGAAGGGAAAGGGTCTCCGGAAGACTCAGACCAACGACCGCTCGGCAGCGGCAGGTGTCGGTGCGTCCGAGTTGGAGCGCTTCATCAGGTTGCGTCGCCGAGGAGGAGTGGAGAGGGCTGGGAGAGAGGCCCCGAGCCGATTACTGACCTTGATCTGATGTCACGCGCGTCTCTGGCGACCTTCGTTGTGCCCTCGTCCGACTCCCACACTCGCACCCCCCACCTCCCTTCTCTCCGCTCACCACGTCCTCCCGTACGCTCATATCGATCCGTCATACGACAGGCCGCATACTCGACGAGTCTGCCCCCAAATCGCGCGCGCCGCCCGTTCCCCGCGCATCCGCCCCGGCTGGAGGAGGAGACGACGACGGTGTCCAGAAGCCGCCGCAGCTCGCAGGCATCTTTGCGGGTGTGGGGATGCCGACGTTGAGGAAGACTGGGGCGCCGGTGGCCAGTTCGCTTAGCGGGAGTGCCGGCGGAGGAAGCGGTGATTTTGAGCGCACCGGATTCTCCTATTGCGTTAGCTGACTTGCCCTTTCGTACAGCCCCTCCTGCCCCGGCTCGCGCGTCGCCAGCGCCTCCCTCGAGGCCACCCGTCGCCCCTCCCCGCGCACCTCCCGCGCCCCCAGGCCGCCCCGCCGCCCCTCCACCACCGAGGCCCAGTTCAAACGCCCCTCCCCGCGCGCCTCCTGCTCCGCCCCAGCCCGCCGGGCGTCCACCCGCCCCACCGCCACCGCCGCCTCCCTCGGGCGGCTCGCGCCCTGCACCGCCAGTTCCAGGTCGGGCGGTCCCGACTCCCCCTCCTCCCGCGGCGACCGCACCCCCTCCTCCTCCTCCTCCTCCTCCGCCTCCTCCGGGGGCACCTCCTTCGCGTTCCAGCCCCGCTGTACCCACTCGAGTAGTTCCCACACCTCCTCCTCCGCCCGCTACGCCGTCCCGTGCTGGCCCGCCTCCTCCACCCGGTCGTCCCTCGCCAGCGTCGG
Source organism: Rhodotorula sp. ZM1 (assembly GCA_009806315.1). Taxonomy (NCBI): domain Eukaryota; kingdom Fungi; phylum Basidiomycota; class Microbotryomycetes; order Sporidiobolales; family Sporidiobolaceae; genus Rhodotorula; species Rhodotorula sp. ZM1. The sequence continues at coordinate 44,879 of QYSD01000053.1, read as the reverse complement.
GTTCGAGGCCACCGCCTCCAGCGCCACCGGCAAGGAAACCTCCCCCTGCGGTTCCGGCTTCGCTCGCTGCACCGAGTCCGCCTGCACGTGTGACCCCTCCTCCTTCACCTCCCCCAGCAGCTGCGCCCCCTGCGCCTCCCTCCCGACCCGTCCCTTCGCCCACACCGCCCGTCGCCCCTTCTCGACCAAGTCCTGCCCTTCCGTCTCGCCCCGTTCCCCCTTCAACTCCTTCCGCACGCGCAGTCCCTCCCCCGCCACCAAGCCGTCCCTCACCCGCTGCACTCGCACCGCCCGGCGCCCCGTCTCGCCCAAGTGCTCCTCCGCCTCCTCCTCCGCCTCCGCCTCCAGCACCGACGCCGGCTTCAAGGCCGTCGTCGCAGGCTCCCACTGCGCCTCCTCCACCGCCTCCGCCCGCACCGCCAGGTCCAGGCCGCGCCCCCCCACCCCCTCCCCCGTCTCACGGCAGGACGGCGAGCTCTGCTTCTGCTTCCGCTACTCTGCCGGCACCAACAAGGGCTCCTCCGCCTCCTACACCCGGTACTGGGACAGGCACGGCAACAAGCGGAGGGATGAACGGTTCGCAAACCTCGAGTCGAAGTACGTTTCACTGCCAACCTCCACTCGTCTTCTTTTGCCCCCCTCCTCCCCTGCGTGCGTTGACACTCGGTTAAATTGGTATGTATGCTGCGCAGTCCCCTCCCCTCCACCCACTCTCGCCTTGCCCAACGCCCCAACTCGCACATTCCCGCCCTCGGATCAATTTCCCCCGCCACGACCTTTCGACAGGGGAGGAGGGGCTGGGGCGGGGAGGAAGTTGGGAAGTTGGGACTATCGGACTCATTTGCTGGGATGAGAGCGCCAGCTTCTTCGTTGTGGCACTCGCCCATACGAGGTGTTGTGCACACTGATCAAGTTTCCATGGGAGGAGTAAAGCGTTCAGTCTTGGCAAGGGAGGGAACGAAAGTAGAGCTACAGCGAAAGAGCGAGGAGTTTGTCAAAGAACGGAGGGGGCGGGGGGGGGCAAAGAGAGTTCTGGGCACGGAAGGAGACCGTAGTGGGCTCGTAGGGGGGACGACTGCAACTGATGCACAAAACGACGAGGACGAAAAATGAGTCTCTAGACATGCGAAAGACGGAGGAACCTGAAAGCGACGAAAGGAAAGAGTCGGTCGACGACCCCTTCCTGAACCGACACCGACGACGACGGGCTTTACGCCTTGACCCTCAGACTGAGACCGCCCAAAAGGCTGGTATCGTCAAAGGTGGGCGGCTTGGCGAGCGTCTCGAGCGGCGCGCTCTTGAGCTGAGGGTCGCCCTTGATGACCGACATCTGCTTCGGGCCCTTGACGAGGTCGGCGCTCTTGCCGGCAACACCGTCCGCACCATGCTTCTTGAGGTTCTCAACGACCTCGGAGTACTTCTTCATGTGCTCGACCTCGTAACCGCCCTCGATGACACCGACACGGTACTGGGCAAGGAGGTTGGCCGCGCCGTTCGAGTGGCTGCGAAAGCGCGAGGGTCAGAAATGCACACGACGTCGAGCAGGGAGAAACGGCACGACGCACTCGTAGTAGCCACCGTAGAAGGCGGTCGTCGCGTCGCGGCCGAGACGAGTCTTGATCAAGCCGGCACCGCCGGGGTGCTGATCGATAAAGGTGCTGACGTCGTGGATGAAGCCGGCGACGACGAGGAGCTGGCGAGTCTTGCAAGCTTCCTGGACTGTGAGCGAGGAAGGAGGGAAGGAAGTTAGCGATCGAAAGTCCGGGCAAAGTCGCGACCGTCAACGACAGCGACGGAGAGTGAACCTACACTCGTCCCAGGTGAGCACGGGCAAATGGTTCGACGACTTGGGCCACTCGATGTTTTCCGCCTCGCGAGCAACCGCCTTGAGCGTCATGGCGTATTGACCCTTCTTGATCTCGTTGTCGGGGAACGTCTTGAGCTGCGACGCCAGTCCGATCGCCGACATGGCGTAGATAAACGCCTTAGTCGGGTCGTACTGCCACCATCGAAGGGCGTTGCGGTAGTCGGAGGGGAACTCGTGGTGCTGGAGGGAAAGGGAGACGGTTAGCGGGAGGGCATCGACCGCAAACGCTTCGTACGACACCGCGATTGCTGCAGTAGCAGGCAACGGCGTCGTGAAGCGCGCAGAGAAGCGAGCAGGAGACTCACGAAGTTGTGGTAGCCCTCGCCGATGGTCGCGAGCGCCGTGAGCCAGTGGTCCTTCGGCGTGTGCTTGTCGTCGAAGGGCGTCTCGCCAAGCCAATGCGCGAGCGAATTGACGCAGAACGTCGACTGTGGAAGACGAACGGTCAGCAGAAGAAGGGGGCGGGGGGGGGGAGAGGAGGAGGCGAAGGAAAACGCACGTGGTGGACGAAGAGGAGGCGAGCGGCACCGGCGAAGAAGAATCCGCCGCGGAAGTCGCCCCAGCCGAGTCCAGCGACGAGGGTAGGGAAGACGAAGCCCATGCCGATGATGAGCGGGAGGTAGAAGCGGTGCTGCCACTTGACGACCGGGTTGTTGCTGAGGTCGGAAACGTCGGCAACACCGGGACGACGGCGCGGCTTGACGACCATCCAGCCAAGGTGCGCCCACCAGAAGCCCTTCTGCGCCGAATACGGGTCCAGATCCGTGTCGGTGTAGCGGTGGTGCGCGCGGTGGCCTCGTGCCCACCATTTGATCGATCCTTCCACGCTTCCCGATCCGCCGAGTGCCAGGAAGTACTGGAGAGGCAGGGAGGCAGTATACGACCTGTGGGCCCACCTACAGACGAGGGCAAACTTTCGTCAGCTCAAAATCCCTTTCCCACGTCTCCGAGTGGACGAAGCTGAACGTACAGCCTGTGGTAACCTGCGGTAATGCTGTAGAGCAAGCACGGGTGGATCGGAATGAGATGAGGCGAGGGAGGAGAGAGGGGAAAGACGAGAAGAGGGTCAGTGTCCGTCCTACGCAGAGCTCGTTCGCTGGGCATTCCGACGTCACTCCAAGCTCAAGCAAGTCGTGGGAGACGGCGAGAGCGAAGAATTGCGGCGTCGGAAGCCGAGGGCGAGAAGTGAGAGGCGAGGGAAGGGCGACTCACCCGAGGCCGGTGAAGAAGTAGTATGCGACAGCCCAAACCGCCGTCTGCCACTTCAAGCGAGTCGTGAACGCTCCGTAGATCGAGAGGAGTGGCACGACGGTGAGGGCGAGAGTGCTGATCCACTGAATGTTGCGGTGGATGTTCTTCCAGGTGATGGGCGGCAGCGGCTTCTCCTTGCTGAGGACCTTTCGGACGTAGTTGTCATCCTCGTAGGTCCCGTCGTCGACAGCCGTCGTCTCGCCCTCGGAATCCGACGCTGCGTCCGAGTCCGACGACTCGAGAACGTCGTTTTGGGTGTAGTCGGGGTGACGCATCCTGAGCGGCGCACGCGGCGGCTTCGCTGTGGTCGTTGCAGTCTCGGGCCCGACAGAGTGCGGGAGCGAGGTCTCGAGTGCCGAAGAGGCAGTCATTGAGATGTGTGGCGATGAGCCGGATGGGAGAAAGATGGGGCGAGCTGGGGTCGAGTGTGGTGAGGTATGCGGATAGCTTGTGTGTGGTAGGAGGGGTGTGTGACTGGGTGCAAAAGTGTGAAGAAGGAAGTAGAGAACAGCCAAGTTCTCGGGAAGCGGTGAGGAGCAAGAGCGAGGGCGTTCGGGCGTCGTCGTCCCCAACCGCGCTCAGCCCGACCACCGCCCGGCGAACTCGTCATGGCCCTCGACCCTTGGACGCCCGTTGTTCCAGAACTCTCACGCGCGACTCTTCCGCCACTCGCGCACATCCCCGGCACACAGCGACGCTCTTCCCGGGCGCGCTTCCCCAGCCCTCTCCTCCTCGCCTTCTCGCATCGATCCTGCCCTCGTTTCCACAACATCCCTACCTTGCGTGACTTGCAATAGCTTCGTTCGCTCCCTTCAACGTCGATCACGACGTGGATTCGACGTGGCGACTCTGGCGGGCGCTTCCCGTCTCGCTCATTTGCCACACCTCGACTTTGCCGGTAGACGCCGCCTCGACTTATTCGCTCATCGTTCTTCAGGGCATCGCTCACTCTGCTCGCTCTGATGACGATACGAACGCTCTAGCGACATGGGATCTGCACACAAGTGGCCACGAGACCTGGCTTCCGGTTTCCTCACTGTTCCTGCTCGAGTTCCCTTCAAGGTCGCGTTAGTTGTTCCGTCATCGTTGCTAGTGCCGCTTTCATGACGTGAAGGTTCGGCCGCCCCAGCTCCCGCCCGACTGCTGGCAAGCTGGACGACCTGAGACCGCCTTCGCAACGGGCTGAGGACGGAGGACCAAACCGACCAGCGGCCGTTTCAAGCTGTTCAAGCGACATGTACTGTCTGGGCTATGCAAACTAGGCCTCGCTTCTCCCTCACCGCACGAGCAAGACGGCGACTGCACCCGCCAGTCCACCCACGAACATCCTGCTCAACTTCCCTCTTGCGTCGGCTGCCGCACCAATCACGCTCGTACTCGACGTAGCCTCCGCTGCCTGCGCGCTCGCGCTCGCGCTCGTGATGTCTGAAACAGCCGCCGAACTCGCCGAAGCCGTGCTCGTGATCAATACGCCCGACGAAGCCGTCTCGACCTGCGTGACCGTCCCGCCTGCTGCCGCCGCCGATGAGGGCGACGCCACAGTCAAGAGACCGGTCGAGACGATCTTCGAACCTGTCTCGACCGTTTGAGTAGTCGAAGCGACGGGGTGGGCAGCCGCGACGCTTCCTCGTCCTGCGCCGCCGGTTACGCGCTGCGTCGACCGCGCCGACCCTCCACCTCCTTGCTCATTCCCACCCGTCGATGCCGCCGCAGTCCTCGAAATGAACGGCACCCTCTCGGTATTACTCGCCTCCTGTCCCCTCTTCGCCAACTGTCTCCCAAGGTTCCGCTGAACACGCTCGAGCGAGATGGCAGTCGGCTCGCTGGTGGAGAGGGAGCGCGGGCGTTTGATCTTGAACGGGAGGGGTTGAGGGAGGTCTTTGAGTGAATCGGAGGAGGAGGAGTCGAGGTTGGCGAGGAGAGAGGAGTGGGCGTGCGGAAGAGCTGCGCATTGTGAGATTCAGGCGCTACGTCGCACGAGGAAGTAGTGGGGGAGGCTTACCGGCGTGCGGAGGGAGTTGATCGGGAACTTGGCTTGACGCAGCCGAGAGGACGGAGAGGAGGAGGGAAAGGGCGGCGAGGATGAGCGTTGATCGTAGTATGAGCATCTGGGACGATGTAGTCGCTCGGAAGTTGACGATCCCAGCCAGAGCAAGAGATGACAACGTAGCGAGCGAAGGGAAGAGGAGGAGGGAGAGAGAGTGCGTCCTCCCAGCCAGCAAACCCCCATCGAGCCGATCCGCACCCACCAGCAGACGGACGCACGCAGCAAACGCAGAGCGAACCAGAAACCCGCCTAAGCACAAGCGCTGGAACTCGTTCGCAGCTCGTTCGTCGCGCTAGTGAGAAGAGGAGCGTGCCGCCTGTCTGCGGACGCCTTGTTGAGGGGTCCGTGAGGGGCTGGGATTGGTCGCAGGTACGCAGAGCGTCGTATGCGGACGTTCTGAACTGTCTGCGAGATGTACGAAGCGGTGCGGGCGGCGAGATGGAGGGGAAGAAGCGAAGAGGAAAGAGTCGCGCGTGCTCGCGTCCCGGCGTTGAGAGCCGCTGTCACTCAACGGGTGCGCTCGCTCTCATTTGCTGCCTGCTCGCAGAAGTATGCAGAAGCATCTTTGAGAGCAGCGGAAGCCGAGTTACAGACAACACAGAAGCGAGAGAGGCGGATCGACGGAAAGGAGGTGGTATGAACGGACATGAAGGGGAATATCGGCCTGATCCTACGTCTCCTACAGCTTGCTCTCCCTCTCCTTGCCATCCTGCACCTTTGCACTCGCAGCGGCATCATCCGCTCCGACTCCGTCGCCTCCCTCGACGCCGCCGGCCGACCCAGGAACCTCGCTCGCGGCCGAGGAGCCCGCCGCCGCACCCTCGAGCGATGGCACATCCACCTGTTTCTTGGGCGCTGTCGAACTGGAGGCGGGGATGTGCTGCTCGATCCACTCGCGGAGAAAATTGATCTCGACCCATTTGTCGTTGCCTGGTTCGTTGTGCATCTCGTGGTAGAAACCGGGGAAGCTCTTGAAGGTCGCGTCCTGAAGGCCGAGCGACTTGACTTTGTCAACGAACTCGCGGGACGAGTCGCAATCGGTGACCTGTGCAGCAAGCGGGCGAAGTCAGCGGGCGATCGGCGGCAGAGCAGCGGGCGGTTAGCCGGAGGCGAGATAGCGCTAGAGACTCGCCTTGTCAGCGTCACCGTGCACGACGAGCAAAGGAAGCGAAGTCGGGAAGCGCTTGTAGTCCTTGTTGACGAGCTGCTCACCCTGCGGATCCGCGACAGTGCGAAAGTCAGCGAACCCCGCCGGCAATGAGCAGAAAAAAAGAGTGGTCACGCACGCCGAGAAGCATGTCTGCGACGCCGCGGTACGTGCCGACTTGCTTGCAGAGCGGGTCGTTGGCGTACTCCTTCTGGACGACCGGGTCGCGGCACGTGTCCTGTGGAGCGAGTCCCAATGAGTATGTTCTTCGGCGGCAGTAAGCAGCCCTCCATGCCTCGGCGGAGACGGCGGAAGCGAGTGCAACTGGCGCAGCAACGCACCTCCGGGTTGACCGTTGCCTTGAGCGTGAGCGACGGACTCAGCTTGCCGATCAAGCTACCGGCCTTGACGATGAGCGGCGAAGCCTTGACGCCTTTGGACTGACGCAGGAGAGGCGAAGAAGCGATGACGCCAGCGAGGCGGTCGACGTTGGCGGAGGGAGGGGAGCGGGTCGAGTAGGCGAGGACGAGACCCCCACCCATCGAGTGGCCTGCGCGATGCGACGTCAGCGAAAGGAGTTGAATACACGTCAGCGAACGCACCGAAGAGGAAGACGGGCACGCTCGGGTACTTTTCGAGGACGAGCGAGAGGAAATGGCGAATGTCTTCAAATTGCTCGGGCCACGAAGTCACGCCTTGGGTATGCTTCGGCGTGTATGTCGCAGTCTTGCCGAAGCCTGCACGCCTAAGATGTCAGTGCGGACGCCCAGACAAGGAGAACGGGAAGTCGCCGGAGGAGACTGACCGCGCTGATCATAGGCAAACGTCGCGATCCCCTGGTCGGCAAAGGACGCGAAGACGTGGTTGTACCGCTCGACATGTTCAATGAAGCTGCAGGCGCATCAACGAGTGTCAGCCAAGTCGCACGATGCCCGATGGGGAGAGGAGAAGGCCCACCCGTGTATGAAGAGAACGGCGGCGCGAACGGGTGCCCCTCCAGACGGTTTCCATTCCCTCGTGTGGAAGCGTGCGCCCTTCGGCCCTGTCAAATTTGTGCTGGCCATGTTGGCTGATGAGGCGAAGGGATGAGGTGGGAAGACAGGCGGGCGTGGGCGTCTGTGCGAGCGGGGAAAAGGTGGTGAGTAGCCCAGGGTGCCAGTAGCTGTCTCGTCAGGGTCTTCGAGGCGCAGCAAGCAGCCTCACGAGCGAGACGAGAGGCACATCTCCAGCCAATGTTCGCTCGCCGTCATCGCTGGAGAGGTTTAACGTTCAACGTCGAACAGCTCACTCGCCCGTTCTGATTCGCTCATTGGCTTGATCGCCCGCTCTTGGGAACTCCCAATCTACGACGGGACCCGTTGCCGCTTCGAACGGGCTCGCGAGGTGGCCTGGCAACCATGTTCTCCTCGCTCATCTTGCCCCTCCTCCTCGCTGCCTCTTCGACAAGCAGCACGCCGGTGACGACGTCGGCCGTATCTACTTCCACTCACTCAGACGGCGGCGAGGCCGCGCGCCCGCTCAAGGGTCGCTTCATCCACATCACCGACGTCCACCCAGACCCGTTCTACCGGACAGGCGCGAGCGAGGACGAGGCCTGCCACTTCGAGCAGAAGAGGAAGAAGAAGAAGGGGAAGGGGAAGAAGGCAAAGGGGAAAGCGACTAATGCGGAGGGATGGGCTGTCGACGGTGAAGTCAATCCGAACGACGAAGACGACATGGATGCACCGGTGAAGCCCGACGGCGCACGAGATGCAGGGTACTGGGGTTTGCCGGTCAGGTGCGTGGAATCGTTGACAGGGCTGCTCCCGCCGACTCCACCCCGAGAGCGGGATCCTCACCCTCTTCCCGCACTTGCTCGCAGCGACTGCGACACGCCTCTTTCGCTCGTCAACGCCGCATTCGACTGGCTAGCGGAGCAGTTCAAGGGCGAGGTGGACTTTGTCGTCTGGACGGGAGACAACGCTCGACATGGTTCGTCGGGCTGCCGCTCTTTTCGTCGGATCTCTCGTCTCCGCTCTCAAAATCATTATTGATGAGCTTGCATCGTGTGTTCACAGACATCGACTCGCGACTACCGCGCTCGTTACCCGAGATCTTCGACCTGAACCGCTTCGTCGTCGACCGCGTCCGGCAAGCTTTCGGGAAAGACGTCCCGATCGTAGCCAGCATCGGCAACAACGACATTTACCCGGTGAGCTGCTTCCGCCACCATTCGCTCATCCGCTCGAAACTGACGATCTCGCTTTCCGCAGCACAACGTCCTCGCTCCCGGTCGTACGTATCGCGTTCAACACTCGTAGAAGCCTGCGCTCACAGCTTCGCCCTCTCCCACAGCCAACAAGATCACCTCGGAGTACCTCTCCATCTGGCACTCGTTCATTCCGGAGCACTTCCTCCACACCTTTGCGCGCGGCGGTTACTACTCGGTCGAGGCGATCAAGGGCGACCTCCTCCTCGTCTCGCTCAACACGCTCTACTTTTACAGCCGCAACTCGATCGTCGACGGATGTCCGTCGTTCGACGAGGACTTTGTCCCGTGGCGGACCGACGGCAATGCGAATGCCTCGAGTCGGGCGTACCTCGACCCGTCTCTTCACCCCTCCTCGCCCGCCGCAGCGTCCCTCTTCCAGTCCTACATCTCCTCCCTCACCTCTCCCTCGTCTCCCACTTACTCCACCCGCGCCATCGACCCTGGAACCGAACAGCTTCTCTGGCTCGAACAACAGCTCACCCTCGCCCGTGCGCGGGGGATGCAGGTCTGGTTGACGGGTCACGTGCCGGCTACGAGGGAGAATTGGTACGAGGGGTGTTATCAGAGGTATGCAGAGTTGGTCCTGGCGTGGCAGGATACCGTTGTTGGGTGAGTCGCGCGCTCGTTTGTCGGCTTTTGCTGGCTTTTCCCCTTCCCGCGCTGCGGGCTGCGGGGCCAGTCTGCATCCGATCTCGACGCGAGCGAGCTCACACCATGCTGATCGTCTCGCAGGCAACTCTTTGGACACATGAATGTCGACTTTTTCAGCTTCCTACAGGACTCGGACACCTCGCAACCCTCTTCCTCTTCCTCTTCTCCTGCTCCAAACGACCTCCGATCGCTCTCCTCCTCCCTCCTCTCCTCGACCTACACCCTCTATTCCTCGCTCCCCTCCGAGTACGAGACTCGCGAGAGGGACTTTGCGCCCGTATACGTCTCGCCAAGCGTGATACCGACGTATCTTCCAGGGGTCAGGGTGTGGGAGTACAATGTTACTGGCGGAGGAGGGGAGGGGAATGGGAAGGGGAAGGAGGAGATGTGGAGGATGGTGAGGGAGGAGCAGGATGTGGATCCGCTGATGGAAGAGGCGGAAGAGGAGTCGTGGATGGACCGAGTTTGCGCGTGGGCTGCGAGGAAGAAAGGCCGTCGAGGTGGAAAGGGCAAGGGACAAAAGAAGCGTCCTGGGAACCCCGACCGCCCACCCCGTCCCCCTCGACACTCGTCCCCGCATGCCCCGGCGCGCAAGAACACCTACCTCACGCCTTTGTCGTACACGCAGTACTACCTCTCGACGGAGGCGATCGATGAGGCGAACGTGGCGGCGGCACAGGGGGACAAGAAGGGTGAGGATCAGACGGAGCCGCAGCCTCCGCGGTGGCAGTTGATGTACACGACTTTGTCGACTACCGAACTCGCTCGACGGCTGTCGCGCCAATCCTCTTCCACCGACGCGCGCGACCCGATCTTCCCCTCGACGCTTCTCCCCCCTCCGATTCGCTCCCTCCTCTCGACCCCCTCGACCCCCTCGCGCACCCACCGTCTCCGCCGGATGCTACACTCGTTGAACCTGACGCCCTACGACGGCGTCCTCTCGTCCGATGAGGGGTTGACGGTCAAGGCTTTGCTGAGGGTTGCGAGGTGGGTGACTAGCGATGGGAGCAAGAAGAAGGGAGGGAAGAGGTGGGAGGCGTTCAGGTGGAGGATGGGGGTGGGGAGCGGAGAGTTGTAGCGTGCGGGTCGTGTGGTATCGCGGACACCTGTGTAAGTGTCATCCAGTGGAGACGGAGCTACCGAAATATTATCTCGCTTCGTCAATCCGCTCGCCCTCCCTGCGTCTGTTTCGCTCGTCTCGATGTGGATTCCCTTGACATCGCATCGTCGAGTCAGCAATGACGGATCACGAGTTGGCGCGCCCGAGTTCGGAGAGGTGGGAGAAACTCCTCGGCCTTTGCCAGCGGGGTGTCGAGGCGTCCAAGGGAGACGAGGTTTCCGCGAGTGGTACACAACGTCAAGGTCAGCCTGCACACCCGATATTGAGCCAAACGAAGCAGCTGTGGACGCAGGAGAGGCGATGGAACAGCGGCAAACGGGTCGGAGCGATTCGCGGGATCGCAAAAGTGCGGCGGGGAACTCGCGCTCGCCTCTCTCTCGCTGCTCCGTACCACTCGCTGGCAGTGAATACACGCTGTTACCAGCTGTACACGCTCGGGACAACCGCCCACGGCTTGCACGACGACACCCTCACCTTTCCTCGCCATCACCACCTCTGCAGTGCTCGTCAACTCGGACTCTCGCCTCGCCTCCGCCCGCGACCCGCTCTGGCCGTACTCGTTCTGCCCGTGGGAGCGCCGAGGAGGCTTTGCCGGTGGACTTGCGAGGGTCGACACACGGCGGCACGCTCGTTCGCAACCGACCTCGCCTCGACGCTGGCTGTATGCGGTGATGTCTCCGTCGCTCGCAAGCCGCCGTCTCTCACTCGCCCGCAGGACGCTGTCTTGCGCCGCATGGGAGCGTGTAACTTGCTCAGAGGCGCGCATTGCACCCGTGAACTGTGCTGCAGGGGGCACGCATTGCTGTTGGCTCGCTCGGACCCCCAACCGCCCTTCACGTTGGCCTCGTTCGACTTGCTTTCTCCTCTTTCCACTTCTTCACTCGCTCACCCCAGACCGGCTTCGTTGCGGCCCTCTCCTCCTTCCTCCCTATACCCATCCACACCCACCGACGTACCGAGAAGCGCTGCATAGATGGCTTCAAAGGCGAGTCGAATGCCCCTTGCGCCGACCTCACAGAGCCCCTGACTGGGTCTCTTCCCTGCGCCTCTCCTGCACTGGGTCACTGACTTCTGATGCCATTCTCCTCTCTCCCCGACAACGGACGAATCCCCCCGAGCAGCCCATCCGCGAGTACGACGCCAAGTTGCTCCTCGCCTACCACCTCGCCCGCGCACCCACCGCCGGCTCCAAGGCGGTCGCGCGGGACGGCTTCCAGTCTCCCGAGGTCAAGGTTGCGCAGGTACGCCCATTCCTACTCACTCGCGGTGCGTGTCGAGACGACGAGCCGAGGTTGAGTTGTGCCGGATGGGGACCGGGTTCGATCAGGCTGGATCTCGCTCGCTCGCGCTTGGATCGGTTGGATTGTGCTGGATACGTGATATCTAGTCACGAGAGATCTTTCTGCGCGGTCCAGCGGGTCTCAGTGCGCGTCGTCGGCGTTCGCGACCCCCCTGCCCCACCCCACCACCTACTTCGCACGGTTCCCCAAAAAAGTCCCCAACACGTCTCGTGCTGACATCTTTCGCGCGTGCGTAGGTCTCATGGGACCCTGAGACTAACCAGGTCACCCCCGACGCGGCCCTCCCGCACTGGGTCTTCACCGAGAAGCTCGTCGTCAAGCCCGACCAGCTCATCAAGCGTCGTGGAAAGGCCGGTCTCCTGTGGGTTCTCTCCCGGGCTACCAGCGACGAGGACTACATCACTGACCTGGTGCGACGCACACAGCGCGCTGAACAAGACGTGGGCCGAGGGCAAGCAGTGGATCGCCGAGCGCGCGGGCAAGCAGGTTCAGGTGCGTCGCACCCTCGCCTCGTTCTCCGCGGACGGAACTCTCCGACTGACTCTGCCGACGAACGCAGGTCGAGAAGACGAAGGGCACGCTCAACAACTTTATCGTCGAGCCGTTCTGCCCGCACCCGTCGGACGCCGAGTACTACATCTGCGTCAACTCGGTCCGTGAGGGCGACGTGATTCTGTTCACGCACGAGGGCGGTGTCGACGTCGGCGATGTCGACGCCAAGGCGCTCACGCTCCTCGTCCCCGTCGGCGGCGAGCTGCCCTCGCGCGACGAGATCCGCTCCCAGCTCCTCACGCACGTCACCGGCACCGAGCGCCAGGAGGCCCTCATCGACTACATCATCCGCCTCTACTCGGTCTACGTCGACCTCCACTTTGCCTACCTCGAGATCAACCCGCTCGTCGCCGTCGAGAACCCGTCGACCGGCAAGACCGACATCTTCTACCTCGACATGGCCGCCAAGCTCGACCAGACGGCCGAGTACGTCGTAGGTCCCAAGTGGGCCATCGCGCGCGACCCGTCCATCATCAACCCCGCCGCGGCGCCCATGTCGAACGGCAAGATCTCGGCCGACAAGGGCCCCCCCATGTTCTGGCCGCCTCCGTTCGGTCGCGACTTGACCAAGGAGGAGGCCTACATCGCCAAGCTCGACGGCTCGACCGGCGCCTCGCTCAAACTCACCGTCTTGAACGCCGAGGGTCGCATCTGGACCATGGTCGCAGGCGGTGGCGCTTCCGTCGTCTACTCTGACGCGATTGCCGCGCACGGCTTTGCGCATGAGCTCGCCAACTACGGCGAGTACTCGGGCGCGCCGACCCAGACCCAGACCTACGAGTACGCCAAGACCATCCGTGCGTCCTCGAGTCCCCTCCTCTCTCTCTCTCTCTCTCTCTCTCTCTCTCTCTCTCTCTCTCTCTCGTCTCTCGCACAGTCTTCTGACGCTCGACGCCTCCTCACAGTCGACCTGATGACCCGTGGCACGCCCAACCCGCAGGGCAAGCTGCTCTTCATTGGCGGCGGCATCGCCAACTTCACCAACGTCGCCGCGACCTTCAAGGGTATCATCACGGCGCTCAAGGAGTACCAGCACCGCCTCCAGGAGCACAAGGTTCGCATCTTTGTCCGCCGCGGCGGGCCCAACTACCAGGAGGGCCTCAAGGCCATGCGCCTCCTCGGCGAGACGCTCGGCGTCGAGATCCAGGTCTTTGGCCCCGAGACTCACATCACGTCGATCGTCCCGCTCGGCCTCGGCTTGATCAAGTCGGTCGACGACGCCCTCAAAGTTCCCGGCGCGCGCTCGGCTGTCGACGCCACCGGAACCCTCACGCCCGTCCCCGGCTCGCCCAAGTCGCGCGCCGCCCAGCTCCCGACCGGCGCGTCGACGCCCGCGCGCCCGCAGCCCCAGGACAACATCGTCAGCTTCTCGGACAAGATCCACGCGCCCGACTCACGCCGCCCGTGGTACCGCCCCTTCGACGAGACGACGCGCTCGATCGTGTACGGCCTCCAGCCGCGCGCGATCCAGGGCATGCTCGACTTTGACTTTGCCTGTGGACGCGAGACGCCCTCGGTCGCCGCCATGGTCTACCCCTTCGGCGGCCACCACGTCCAGAAGTTCTACTGGGGAACGAAGGAGACTCTCCTCCCGGTCTTTACGTCGATGAAGGAGGCCGTCGCCAAGTGCCCCGACGCTGACGTCGTCGTCAACTTTGCGTCGTCGCGCTCGGTCTACCAGTCGACCCTCGAGGCGCTCGAGTTCCCGCAAATCAAGGCCATCGCCCTCATCGCTGAGGGTGTCCCCGAGCGCCACGCCCGCGAGATCCTCCACCTCGCCAAGAAGAAGGAGGTCATCATCATCGGCCCCGCGACCGTCGGCGGCATCAAGCCCGGCTGCTTCCGTATCGGCAACACGGGCGGCATGAACGAGAACATCCTCTCGTCCAAGCTCTACCGCGCCGGATCGGTCGGCTACGTCTCCAAGTCGGGCGGCATGTCGAACGAGCTCAACAACATCCTCTCGCTCACGACCGACGGCGCGTACGAGGGCATCGCCATCGGCGGTGACCGTTACCCGGGCACGACCTTTATCGACCACCTCCTCCGCTACGAGGCCGACCCGAACTGCAAGATGCTCGTCCTCCTCGGCGAGGTCGGCGGCGTCGAGGAGTACCGCGTCATTGAGGCTGTCAAGTCGGGCCAGATCAAGAAGCCCGTCGTCGCGTGGGCGATCGGCACCTGCGCCAAGATGTTTGCGACCGACGTCCAGTTTGGCCACGCCGGCTCGATGGCCAACTCGGACCTCGAGACCGCCGAGGCCAAGAACAACGCCATGCGCGCCGCCGGCTTCATCGTCCCCCCGACCTTCGAGGAGCTCCCGCAGGTCCTCGCCGAGACGTACCAGAAGCTCGTCAGCGACGGCACGATCCAGCCCAAGCCCGAGGTCCCGCCGCCTCAGATCCCGATGGACTACAACTGGGCTCAGACGCTCGGCATGGTCCGCAAGCCCGCCGCCTTCATCTCGACCATCTCGGACGAGCGCGGCCAGGAGCTCCTCTACGCCGGCATGCCCATCTCCAAGGTCTTTGAGGAGGACATCGGCATCGGCGGCGTCGTCTCGCTTCTCTGGTTCAAGCGCCGCCTCCCCGCCTACGCGACCAAGTTCCTCGAGATGGTCCTCATGCTCACGGCCGACCACGGCCCCGCCGTCTCGGGCGCCATGACCACCGTCATCACCACACGTGCCGGCAAGGACCTCGTCTCGTCGCTCGTCGCCGGTCTCCTCACCATCGGCGACCGCTTCGGCGGCGCTCTCGACGGCGCCGCGCAGGAGTTCACGCGCGCGTTCGAGGCTGGCCTCACGCCCCGCGAGTTTGTCGACTCGATGCGCAAGGCCAACAAGCTCATCCCCGGTATCGGCCACAAGGTCAAGTCCAAGGCCAACCCGGACAAGCGTGTCGAGCTGGTCAAGAACTACGTCTTCAAGCACTTCCCGTCCGCCAAGCTCCTCGAGTACGCCCTCGCCGTCGAGGACGTCACGAGCGCCAAGAAGGACACCCTCATCCTCAACGTCGACGGAGGTTAGCCTCGACTTGCTCCTCGTCGACCTTTTTCTTCCTCGTAACTGACCTGACGCGTTCCTCCTTGTCCAGCGATCGCCGTGTCGTTCGTAGATTTGCTCAAGAAGCGAGCTACCCCCGTTCGGTGCTGGTAACCAAGGATTAAGGAGAACTAACCCGCTCCCCCTCGCAGCTCGGGCGCGTTCACCACCGAGGAGGCTGCCGAGTACATGAAGGTGCGATCCTCCTCTCCTACATCTTTCGTGCGAACGAAAGAAGGGGGCTGGAACAGTCGGAGGCGGGGGAGGAGAGGAAGTGGGAGAGCGGGGTTGCGAACGAAAGTACTGACTGAGTTGCCGTCCACAGATCGGAACCTTGAACGGCCTCTTCGTCCTCGGTCGCTCGATCGGCTTCATTGCCCACCACCTCGACCAGAAGCGCCTCAAGCAGCCGCTCTACCGTCACCCGGCCGAGTACGCTCAACTTCCTCTTGGCCGTCTCGACCTCCTCGCTGACCTTGCTCCTCCTCCGCAGCGACATCTTCATCCAGCCCTTCAACACTGACCGCATCCTCGTCCAGCAGCGCCAGTAGATGGCGCGCGCTCGATGCGTCACAGCCGTGGCCGCCCCCCAGATCCCCTTCGCATCCGTCTCTCTCGTTTCAAGCCCCGTTCGACATTAGAGTTTCGTTCTTGTTTCACGTCGTTCCGTGTCTTTTCACTCGTTCTTCCTCTCTCTCTCTCTCTTTCCGCAGTACCTCCTCTCATGGGCTCTCGTTCGCCATGCATCTCAAAGTTCCGTTTCTCCAGCAGCTACTACGTCTCCTGAGAGTCGCAGTCCGTTGCGCAGTCTCGCTCGAGTGTGCTTGACCTCGTGAGACTGGAAGCCGTCCCGCGCGACCGCGTTGGAGCCGGCGGTGGGTGCGCGGGCGAGGTGGTAGGCGAGGAGCAACTTGGCAACGTACTCGCGGGTAGGCTGCGAGGGGCTTTTCTTCACTATCAAGGGCAGGAGAACGGCACCAGGCATTAGGCAGGAGGGGCGCAGGGAAGAGAGAGAGAAGTCGGTAGACGTCGACTCAGCGTCGAGTCGTCCCACCGGGATTCGACGCACCTTGCTCGTCGTGAGTTTTGAGCTTCGTGTTATGTCGGTGGTTGATAGGTATAGGGAGAAGAAGGAGAGGCCCGAAACGAGTCGGTTTGGGGTGAGCGAGTCAGACGGGGGAAGAAGAAAAGGAAGTCGAAGAAGAACTAGTGAAGGGCTGTTGGTGCATCGATGGCCCGACCCAGCCTATAGCAATGCATACCCTCTGCAGCACAGTGCATGTGTATCTTCTGCGCGAACCAGGCCGGTTCGCGGCTTCGGGTGAGGCAGACCTTCGCCAGCAAGAGAGGACGACCGACGTTAGCCGTGGCGTGCAAGTAGAATTGCCTGCGGAGAGTCGATGCCTCGAAAACCTGCCGTGACTGAAGCGTGTCGAGGAGTGCGGAGGACAGCCCATTTCTATCGCCAGTGTCATTGCGCCACAAAAGTTTGGGAAGGTCAACTTCAAGGACGTCTTGACGCCAGCTTCCGGCCTAGTTGCAGTGGTTCCGTCGTCCTCGTACCGATTAGATGTGCGAACGAGAAGCTGAAAGGCCGGCGAGGTGCCCTTCGACGACAAGCACCCGCCGCAGGACCACTGGCTCGGCGAAGGCTACCACGGCTTCGCGAGCGTCCTGCTTGCTTCTCTGAACGTTCCACGACGTCGTTGCCTGCTGGCTGCGACAGTCGCCGTGTCGTGCGAAGCGTTTGCGGTCGATGCCCTCCCGCTAATGAACCGTCTCCCTTCCCCTCCAGCGCCACGAGTTCCCCTCCGACTACCGCAACTCTCTTCGATTCACCCGACTAAGGCGTTGATCTACGCCATGTCGGCAATCGGACTGGCGTCGCAGCTCAAGGCGTGCCCCGACGACGAGACGCCAGCTTTGTGCGGCTCGGGCTCTCTCGCTCTTTCGTGTTTACGAAAAGGCTACTGTAGACTCCACTGAGCTCACCGCTGGCGAGCTTGACGTGTAGCGGGACGGAATAGTACCTCTCGCGGAAGTCCTCAGTCAGAGGTCGTCGTCCTCGCATTCTCGAGCGAAAGTCAAGAGACGATTACGGCGTCGATTTTTGCAGACGAGAGGGGGGAAGTTATAGATACTACGACAGACCGGGAGAGAGAGAGAGAGAGTTAGAGATTTAGAAGAAAGAACCGGACTACCGATCGTGGTTATCAAAGACAAAAATCCTGCGTGTGCTGCCTCAGATAACAGGCTTCCTGTCCTCGTCGTCCTTCCTGGACAAATCGCCATTCCTCATGCCCGCTCCTGTTCCACGTCCTCCGCTCGAGCCAACCGCAGGACTCGCGCTCAGCATCGGATCGACTTGGCCAGCACCGAGAGCAGGCGTCGGCGCCGCGCTCGCCGAGTTGTGTTGCGGGTTGTACGAGAACGAGTCGAAGCCGAACGGGTCCGAGCCGGCCGAGAAGGGGTCGACGGCAGTCGACATGTCCCTGTAAAGATACAGGAGACACGTCAATCACCGTCGAACAGGTCGTCTAGCATTCATCGGGAGAGAGCGAGGAGACATACAAGCTTCCTGCGACCTGCGCAACCGCACCAAGCGAAATGTCAGTACCTGCGAGACGGACAGAGAGCAAAGGCAAAACTCACTCCTGGCCAGTCAAAGAATCCGCTCGCTCCCTTGCCGACGAGGACGCTGCCGAAGAAGTGCGAGTCGTTGAGGAAGTGGTCGACGCCGTCAAGCGTGCCGGCGGGTCCACCGAGTCCGAGACTGTTCCCGCCTGGTCCGCCAGCGATTCCAGGACCTGCAGGCGTCGCGCCTTCGAACATGCCGTTCCCGACGAACGCTGAAGGCGTCTGCACGCCCGAGACGGTTCCGGGTCGGTACGACGCGTTCGGCGTCGGGGCGTTCGAGGCGGCCGCGAAAGGGTTGCTGAAGGGGTTGCCGGCGGAGCTGAACTGGCCGGGGAACATTGGTGCAGGCGAGGGAGGCATGGCCGAGGCGAGTGAGACGTGTGGGAAGCCGCCCGCGCTCGAAGCGAGCGTGCTGTTCAGTGCAGCAAAGTTGGCATGCGGGTCGAGCGGGCCTTGCTGCTGATGCGGACCAGTGGACATTCCGAGCCCGGCCGGACCGTGAGGCTGCTGCTGCGTCGCCGCGAGCGGGTTCTCTTCCTCGTCGCCTCGCGTGCTCGTGCCGCGACTCCTTGCACCGCCCGTCTCGAGCGCCTTCCAACTCGTGCCGAGTGCGCGGAGGATGACAAAGCACGTCATGGCTGCGTGGCGAGGATCGCCTTGCGCGGCCTCCTGGCAGTCCTTCATGAGCTGGAGGAGGAGCTGCTCGAGCTCGTCTGGGTCGACGAGCTGGGCGAAGCGCGAATTCGAGACGCGGACCTTGACGAGGAACACGCTCGAGTACAGCATGAGGAGGAAGTTGACCTGCGACGGGTGAGTAAGTCAGCCGAAAAAAACCCGAGGGTTGATCGAGGAACGCTCGACTCACGTCCGGGCAGTGTCGCAAGACGCTCAACTCTGCATAGGCGTGACCGAGCTGCAACAGGCTCTTCGCCGACGCAATAGTCGACGAGACCGAGTCGGGGTCGTCGGACGCGTCGCCGTTGCGGAGGAGGGTGTGGAGCGGGATGGTATTGAGGAAGAGCTTGCACGAGTCTGTGCGTGAGAGCGAGGTCAGCCGGAATTCACAAAGGGCGACAAACAGTCGGGACGCACATTGGTAGAAGAGGAGATTGTTGGCGATCGGCTCGCCAGGCATCGGACACCACCTCGCCTTCCACTCGTCCATCCTCGAGTTGAACAGCTACGCGATCCTCGTCTGTCAGCCTCGCTCTCTCAAGTCGGTCAGGAAGAGGGTGGGACGCACCTTCATGACGACCGGACTCGGCATCTCGTCGCTTGCGCAGCTGAGGCCGTACAGCCTGTCGCGGAAGGTGTCCATCACTTGCCCGACGATCGTCTGCATCTCGACGTGGGCGATGACGCCTGGGCGACGAAGAGCGTGAGCGCGACGAGAGGAGGCAGACGCGAGCGCGAGACGCACCGAGGTCGAACGGCAGACACTGCGGGTGGAGCGGGAGGAGGAGCGGCTTGGCCTCGAGGATCTGGTATGGCCGTCCCATGACCGTCGCCATGCTGCACCGCATCAACTCGAATCAGCTTGTTCCCGAGTCCCAGCAGAAGCGCTGGCCGAACTCACTTGCGGTCAATCACAAACACCATCAACCACGTCCTCTCCCTGTTGAGTGCGTCCCACGTCTCCTGCTCCGTCACGGCCTCAGGCCCATCTTTCGGCAACGTCACCCACGGATTCGTCTTGGACGAGTTTCCAGGCTTGGAGAGGTGGCGGTCGACCCATGAGGCGGGGCGGAAGAGGTTCAGCTCGAGCGCCATGCGGATTGCCTGGGCGTCGCGGCAGACAAGATCGTCAGGAGCTAGACCGCGCTGAGAGATATGGGACAGCCGCCACGCACCATGGTAAAGTACAGCGACGCGCGCTTCGGCCTCTCCTCCCTCCCCGCCGCGACACTCTCCCCCGTCGGGGGATACGTCCACACCGTCAAGATACAACAGGCCTGCACGCTCTCGACGCTCCTCTCACCATCCGACACGCACTCGACGAAGCACTTGTGCGCTTCCTCGTAGATTTTTTCGTGGAGGGTTGGGTCGGCGTGGAAGCGGGATGCAACGGCGAGGATGACGGTGAAGAGGAAGGGCGAGGTCGCGCAGACCCAGGGAGCGGTGTGGCGTGCCGGGTCGAGAAGAGGGAGGTGGATGTAGGCATAGTCGAAGAAGCTGCGGGCGCGCTCCGTCAGCTGATTCTTCCACCGACGTGGGAGCACACGCGTACGCACATGGTGAACAACTCGACCGCCAACTCGGGCGTCACGATCCCCTTGCTCAACACAGCCGGTGTCGTCCCTCCCTCGACAGGAGCGCCCAGACGATCCTTCTGCCTCTGAATCGCGTTCGTCACCGTGCTCAGGTTGAAGTTCGAGTCGAGACCGGTCAGCTGCGAGCGGCCGTCGATTTGGGCCGCGAGCGAGGCGTCGGCTAGCATTGCCAGCGAGGAACCGGCGGGGGTGGGTTGGGAAGTTGGGAGGGGGACGGTGGGCGGCGCTGCCGAGCCAGGCGAGGGGTTCGAAGGAGGACCTTGTGATGCCCTCCGTCCTGCATTCGACGGACTAGGCCCCTGTTGCGTGCCCTGGAGAGGGAGATGCGCAAACTTGGTGCTCCCTCCTCCGCCGCCCATCGAGGGCACAGTCGTGGTAGGCGAAAGGGCGAGCGTCCCACCCATCGAGGGTGACTCGAACGTCCCGTTAGACGTGGCGGATGAGTTGTGTCGCGCGCGCTTCGCCTTGCGCCCGCCCGTGTTGGCGGCCAAGTCGTTGACTTCCGACCCGGACGAAGGCGAGTGGTCCTCGTTCGGCGGGAGAGAATACCTCATGGCCTGACTACTCCCCACGCTCGCCCGTCTCCCCGCTCCAGTCGAGGGGTCGGGAACGAGTCCCCCGGCCAACGACGCCTGAAGTTGCGAGATCGCGGTCGGGTCGGGTTTCTCGCCTGAACCGATCGAGTCGAGGACTGTGGCGAGCGTCTTCTCGACCATGCGGAACTTGTCGACCAGGTTGGCTTCGGATTGTTTGCCCCTGGTGTGTTGTCGAGCTTATCAGCACTTGAGCGGACGGAGGAAGGAAGGGGTTTGGAACGAACCGAGAGGGACGCTTGCCACGCTTGCTTTCGACAAAGACGCATTCGTGGTTTCCAGCGCGGCATCTGCGCGACGGGCGAGGGTCAGTTGGTTTCGTGAAAGAGATGCGGTGAGGGCGGAGAGGGGACGGACCGCTTGCAGGGAGGGTCTTCGGCGCCGTCGCATCGCGTCTGTGAACACACGAAGAGTACGCGAGTCAGCACGGAGGTTTTGGGAGGCCTGGGAGTGTGTGGAAAGGCCAGCAAGCTCGCGCTCGAAGCATGCACAGTCAACTCCAGGGCCCGCGACACCCGCGCGTTCGGTACGTCCGGTATGCAGATTTGGGCCACTAGCGAAGTATCCGCGAGCATCGCTGCATGGAAAGAGCGTCCGCTCGCGGCAAGAAAGCCATCCGGACAGGCCGAGTTGCGTCCACCTCGCCCTCCCTGCCCGCACAAGCCCGCCAATGCTTCGCTCGAGCGCCGACCGTGTCAGAGAGACCAGTCTGAACCATACGCGAGGGCGCAGCGAGCTCTAACGAGCGTCCAGTTCTCTGCTCGAGTGTCCTCCGCCCCCACCTCGATCGCAGATACCTCCTGACGAACATGACGGCCGCGTCGCTCGCACCGAGCAGCACGAGCAGTCGCAGTTGAGCGGGCAGAGAGTAGAGAGAACGCACCTTGAGTTTCCTGCACGCGAGGCACGCCCTGCTGGTCCTCTCCCCGCCGTTGGCCGTCTCGACGCGGATCCCGCCCTTGAACGAGTTGACGTACGCGTTGCCCGTCTTGAGTTTGCCGTCTGGGCCGTACTGGGGTGCGAGAGAGGGACTGCCGCGGCTGTCGCCTCGACCCGCCGACGGGTTGGGCGGACCGGGGGTTGAGGATGTCGAGGCTGAGTTCATGCGGCGCGCGAGTGTGTGACTTGCGGGGGACGAGGTTGCACGAATCGCGGTTGTCTATGGCGCGGGATCGCAAGCTGGTCGCAGCGCTGTTCGGCGAGATTTGGTTGTTGGAGGGGAGAACGACAAGAGACCAAATGGGTGTGCAACAAGTTCAGGCACGCCCCGACAGAACCCGTGACGGGGAGAGTGCAACGACAGACTGGCTGTGTCCGTGGTGGAGTGCGTGCTTTGCTGTGGTGGCTCGCGAACCAGCGCAACTCGTTTTTCCTGGCCCGGCTTCAGTTTCAGCGGAGTGTGGAGGAGCGGTGCATTACAAACACGCCCTTACTGTCTCAATACAAACCGCGTTTGTAATCGCCCCTCGAGACGACGCGCCTTCGCGGCATAGGTTCGCCGCACACTCGACTCGCATCGCTGCGGATGCTGTCGATCTGTGGAGCTTACGAAACGCAGTCTGCAACCCACACCGCTTGGACCGCCTGCTCTGACGCCAGCCGTCTCACCCTCGCCGACAGCTCCGCCATCTCCCCGCTTCAGGCAACACGAACCCGCCCCCCGTCCCTCCCTGCCTAGGCCGACTTCCCGTTCAGCGGAGATGCCACCTCGGAGCTCATCTCTCGGGGCGGCATCTCACCCGGCGAGGCAGGACGCCCGTTGGAGCAAACGAGATGGCATTCTGTCCCCTCGAGGCAGGCGCGTGCCTCCCATGACAAACGCAGATCCGCACCTTGGGCCGGATGGAGTAACTCAGGCTCTAGCGACGCACGCGACGGCAGTCTTCGCGGCCAAACATCGAGAGGGTGGATGCTTGTCCCGCTCGAAGCTCGACGCTTTCGGACGCGATCCGTTGTGCTGCGCCCAGGGTTTATCCTCTCTCTGCTTGACCGACCGTTGACGGCTCCCTGCTTGGCGATCATCCAGTCCCTTTGCGCTCTTTCGCTTCCCTCCTCGGCCGCCTTTCCTCTCTCCCTTTCTCTCTCTCCTTCACCTCACTTTTCCCTCCGCCTTTCCCTCCTCGCTCGTGTCGGCTGGTCCGCTCGCTCATCCCCCATCCTCACCTGTTCCTTTCCTCCCGTCCCGACTCGAAAGCACCCCAAGCCGGCTGTGCCGCCCCCGCCCCGACTCGCAACTCTCAAGATGCACCTCCCCGTCCCCACCCTCCTCGTCCTCACCTCCGCCCTCCTCCTCTCGACCTCTCCAGCCCTTGCCCGCCCCTTCCCCTCGACCTTCTCCCTCTCTCTCGAAGAAACTGCCGGCTCCTGGCGCCTCCCGCCCTCGTTCCTCTTCCCCCCTCCTCCCCTCAACTCGACGGAGAAGGACAAGAGGAACGTGGTCAAGAACCCCAAGGTCGTGTTGAACCCGAAGAATCCGTGGTTCAGCACGAGTGTGAGGGAGGCGGCCGCTGCCCAGACAACTACGACGCGGGCGAGTTTGGGGACGGTGTGGGTTCCGGCTCCTCCTCCTACGACGACGACAACGATGCCGGCGGCGACGAGTGTGAAGGCCACGACCACGACGAGGGAGGCCGTGCAGACTACGACTAGCCAGCCGGCGCAGACGACTTCTCCGAGCAGCTCGACCAGCCAGCCAGCTTCGTCGACGACGAGTAGCGCGCCTGTCGCGCAGTTTACTGGACGGGCGGTGCGTCACCTTTTTTTTCCCATTCTTCTCTCTCTCTCTCCCTCCGGTCTCTCTCTCTCCCTCCGGTCTCTCTCTGGAGCAGAAAGGGGAACTGACAAGGATATCGTCTTGGTTGCGAGCAGACGTACTTTTACCGTCCGTCCCCCTCGCTTTCCCTCCCACTCCCACGGGCTGAAAACCCCTCGTTGAGACACACAGAATACGGAGCCGCGGGCGCCTGCGGCAACTACAACCCCGACACCGCGTCGATCGTCGCTCTCGACTCTCGCCTCGTTCGTCGTCGTCCTCCTCCTCTTTTCCTCCCTCTTTCCCTTTCCTCGATTGAGTTGCTGACGAGTGTTGGCGGGGGGGGCTGCGCGTAGTACGGCAACATGGGCCAACGATCGCAGTATTGCGGACGTGCATTGACCATCACCAATACGGCCAACGGGAAATCGGTCGTAGCAACCGTCGCAGGTCCGTCCTCCCTTTTCTTTTCCTTCCAAACTTTTCGGAAACCCCCTCTCACTTCCAGGGATGGTCCACAGATGCGTGTCCTGGCTGTAGCAGCATGTATTCGCTCGACCTGTCGCTCGGCGCGTTCGAGGCGATCGGAGAGTTGGACACGGGTGTGTTGCCGATTGTGTGGCATTGGAACACTTAGCCGGCGGCGGCTCGGGAGAGTGGTCGTCTGGAGGGGAGCGCTGGGCGGCGGCGGGGCATGGGAGGCACGAGGGGAGGAAGCTGGATGCGCGGAGGTCTACCGGTTCGTTCTTGTAGACACTCGTGGTTTTGTTTTCTTGGTCGGTGCTAGATCGCTGCGCGGCTGTCGTAATTTTGCGCTCTTTGTACCCACTACACGAGGCTTTGAGTGCAGAGAGCGAGGAAGCTCCCGAGGAAAGAGAGGAGCGGGAGTGGAGACCGCAAGTCAAGTCTCGAGGGACGGCTTGAACTGCTGGAATTGCTGGACGTACTTGCATTCGCTCTACTCTACTGCTGATTGCACAACGTCCGTCCTCCTCCCTCTCCTCCTTGTCTGCATTCGTCTGTCACTCGCTGCTCGAAAAAACCGACAGCGCATCAAGGCAACGTCTCCTGTGCCTTCCTCTCCTCCTCCTCGCCCTCTCCCTCGTCCAACAAAACGATCGGCACATCCTTGTCTTTGGGCATCATGAGGAGCTCGCCTTCGAAGGTGATCTGCTGGCGAAGCCGTTGGCGCCATGGAGGAGCAGGAAGGAGGACCAGAGAGGAGGGACGGACCTTCTTCTGGCGCTTGGCGGCGCGCAAGGTGCCGTTCAGCGCTTCGACTGCGTTGTGTCGACCACTTCGGCCAGGTTATTTGGGAGCCTGTTGGCCGGAAAGAACGAAGGCAAGACGCACGAGTATGTTGCGTCTTGTCAAACACCGTTCCATAGGGACACTCGATCTTTCCGCTAGAAGGGTTGCGCGAGCCGTGCGACTTTAGTGCGACCTGAACACACCCAGCGAGAGAGAGAAAAGGAGTGAGGGACAGCGGGAGAAGGAGGAAGGGAAGGGGACTCGGACGGTGAGGATGCCGATTTCGTGCGCTCTTTGCACTGTGGACGGGTGCGAGTGGTGGTCATGGCATGCTAGTAAGCTGTTCCGTAGTCTCGACGCACTCTCCGGCTTGATATGTGCCATGCGGTGGGTGAGGACGAAGCCAACGCGCGACGCGGGAGAGGTTGAGCGGGTCAGCCTCGTCCACCACCTCTCGCCTCGTTCGTTCGTGCTCGAGACACTCGCTAGCCGTTATCACGCTTGCTCTCCACCCCGACGGCGCTCGAACGACTTCCGCGCACTTCGTCTCTGGCCCGCTCTCCACCTCGTACCCCCGCGACTTGTCAACAGGGCAACACCCTCAGGCGAGCACTGCAGCGATGGATCTGTACGACGAATTCGTGAGTCACTGCATTGCGGCTCTCAACGCGCACTGGCAGGCGGCGGTCGTGCAGCGCGGCGAGCACCTCTCGCGCCGTCCCGCTGCGTTGCGCGAGACGCTCTCCCCGTGCTCGAGGACATGGCTGACCCCTCGCAATGCACCACAGGGCAACTACATCGGCCCGGAAGACGACCTCGAGTCGGACTACTCGGACGACGAGGCCGGCGAGCAGCAGCAGCAGGATGGGGCGATGTCGCCTGCCCCAGCGCCGCTGAGGGCGTACGATGAGGACGAGACGGAGCCGCTTGAGGGCATGGAGGTTGATGGTGCGTTCATTCGAGCTCTCTCGCGGGCTGGAGGACGAGTTGCTCTCGGGGTCAGGCAGGCGCAGCGAACGACTTGCTGGGCGGGATGGTCGCGCTCGTGAGACCTGGAGATGGGGCGAGTGGAGTGTAAAGACGCACGTCCGATGCGTGTGAAGAGGCATCTGACCAGCGACTCTTCCCGCAGATGTCCCCTCATCAAACGCCATCGTCCTGCACGAGGACAAGACGTACTATGCGTCAGCCTCGGCGACGTATGGTCCAGGTGTCGAGACGATGGTGCAGGAGGAGGATGCGCAGCCGCTTTCGGTCCCGATCATCGAGCCCGTCAAGACGCGCAAGTTCCGTCTCGGCGCGACAACGGGCCCAGAGCGGCGGTGGGATGACCAGTCAGTTGGCGCTCGCTGTACGCTGCGTGGGTGCGAGCTGACGAGCGCTCGCGCGCAGGTTCATGATGGGCCTCGCTTCCAACCTAGAAACGGTCCGCAATGTGGCGATTGTTGGACACCTGCATCACGGCAAGACGTCCCTCGTCGACATGCTCGTCACCGAGACGCACAAAATCGATATCGACGCCGACAAGCAGGTGCGCTTGGTCCGAAGATCGCTCGCAGCTCCCCCCCTCTGACACCGCTCGCCCCCGCAGCTCCGCTTCACCGACACCCACTCGCTCTCCCAGTCTCGCAAGATCTCGATCAAGTCGTCCCCCATGTCGCTCGTCCTCTCGAACACCAAGGGCAAGTCGTACCTCATCAACCTCGTCGACACGCCCGGCCACTCGAACTTTGTCGACGAGATCGCCTCCACCGTCCGCGTTGCCGACGGCGCTGTCGTCGTAGTCGATGCCGTCGAGGGCGTCATGCTCACGACGACGCAAACGATCCAACACCTCGTCAAGAACCGCATCCCGATCGTCCTCGTCGTCAACAAGGTCGATCGCCTCATCCTCGAGCTCCGGCTGCCGCCTGGCGACGCCTACTTCAAGCTGAAGCAGACGATCGAGGAGGTCAACACCGTCATCTCGGAGCTTGACCCGGACCCTGCCCTCCGCGTCTCGCCCGAGCGTGGCAACGTCGCGTTCGCCTCGACCCAGATGGGCTGGTGCTTCACGCTCAAGTCGTTCGCAAAGATGTACGCCGACACGTACGGTCCGATGGATCTGGATCAGTTCTCCGCCCGCCTTTGGGGCAACATCTACTACCACCCCGAGACTCGCAAGTTCTCGCGGCAGTCGGCTCCGGGGGCGAAGCGCGGCTTTGAGCACTTCATTATAGAGCCGCTGTACAAGCTGTACTCGCAGGTCATCGGCGAGGACACGGACAGTCTCCGCAAGACGCTTCACCAGCTTGGCATCCACTTTAAGCCGTCCGTCTACAAGATGGACGTCCGCCCGCTCCTTCGCCTCGTCCTCGCCCACTTCTTCGGCGCTCCTACCGGCTTGGTCGACATGCTCGTCCAGCACGTCCCGAACCCTCAGCAAGGCGCACGCGTCAAGGTCGAGTCGACCTACACCGGCGCGCTCGACTCGCCTCTCGGCCAGGCGCTCCTCAACTGCGACCCCGAGGGACCGCTCGCGATCCAGGTCGTCAAGCTGTACCCGACGCCGGATGCGAGCGAGTTCCGCGCTTTCGGTCGCGTGCTGAGCGGAACGGCGCAGGTCGGGATGGAGGTCAAGGTGCTCGGCGAGGGGTACTCGCCCGAGGACGAGGAGGACATGGTCGTGCAGCAGATTGGAGGGATCTACGTCGGCGAGGCGCGGTACGATATCGAGACGGACGCGATGCCGGCCGGCAACTTTGTCCAGCTTTCGGGCGTCGACAACTCGATTACGAAGACGGCGACGCTCATTGCGGCCGACTACGACGCCTCCGAGCTCCGCATCTTCCGCCCCATCGCCCACTTCACTCAGTCGGTCCTCAAGGTCTCGGTCGAGCCGCTCATGCCGTCCGAATTGCCGAAGATGCTCGACGGTCTTCGCAAGGTCAACAAGACGTACCCGCTCATCGAGACGCGCGTCGAAGAGTCGGGCGAGCACGTCCTCCTCGGCACCGGCGAACTCTACCTTGACTGCGCCATGCACGACCTTCGCGTCATGTTTGCCGAGATCGAGATCAAGATTTCCGACCCGGTTGTGCGGTTCTGCGAGACGGTCGTCGAGACGAGTGCACTCAAGTGCTACGCCGACACGCCGAACAAGAAGTGAGTTCGAGGCGCGTGTCAAACTGGCCCGAGTTTTCGCTGACTCTCCCCTCTCCAACACCGCGTAGGAACAAGATTACGATGATTGCCGAACCCCTCGAGCGAGGGATTGCCGAAGACATTGAGACTGGCAAGATCTCGATCCGTCTTCCGCCCAAACAGCTCGGGCAGCACTTCCAGAACAAGTACGGGTGGGACTTGCTCGCGTCGCGCTCGATCTGGGCGTTTGGGCCGGACGACCAGGGCCCGAACCTGCTCATGGACGACACGCTGCCGTCCGACGTCGATAAGAAGCTGCTGTACACCGTCAAGGAGTCGATCAAGCAGGGATTCCAGTGGGGTTGCCGAGAAGGACCACTGTGTGATGAACGTGCGTTGCCGTCTCCTTTCGCTCACGATGTCTCACAAGTCCACCACTTCCGCATGCACAGCAATCCGAAACGTCAAGTTCCGGCTGTTGGGCGCGGACTTGGCGCAGGAGCCGATCTACCGAGGAGGAGGACAGATCATCCCGACGGCCCGGCGAGTGTGCTACTCGAGCTTCCTGATGGCGACGCCGCGGTTGCAGGAGGCGCGTGCACCTGTCCCTCGCTCGGAGGTGAATGAACTGACCGTGACCGGCCTCACAGCCCGTCTACTTTGTCGAGATCCAAGCACCTCAAGACTGCGTGCCGGCGATCTACGAGGTCCTCGCTCGCCGACGAGGGCACGTTACTAAGGACATCCCCAAACCCGGCTCGCCGCTGTTTACGGTCCAGGCGTACATTCCCGTCGTCGACGCGAACGGTTTCGAGACGGACTTGCGAAGTGCGTTGTGTGCTTCCGCCTCCTCGTCTTCACTCACTGACTTTTACATTTGCAGCACATACGCTCGGCCAGGCCTTCTGCGTTCAGACTTTCGACCACTGGTCGATCTGCCCAGGTGCGCCTGCTCCTCCGTTTGCCGTATCGCTTCTCTTCTGACTTTCCTCTCACGCAGGCGACCCGCTTGACAAGACGATCCAGCTGCGACCGCTCGAGCCTGCGCCCGCGCAGGCACTGGCGCGGGACTTTGTGCTCAAGACGCGGAGGCGGAAGGGCCTAAACGACCAGGTCAACGTCGCAAAGTTCCTCGAGGCGGTGCGTCACGCTTGTTTCTGCACCGTACACTTGCCTCTGTGCTGACCCTCGCCGTCACTGCAGGAAATGGTCACGTTGCTCGCCTCGACCGAACACCTCGATTTGCTGTGAGGCATGATGCGCGTGTTGTAGGTTGGTAGCGGGGCACGCGGCACGCTGGAAAGAACGGCGTACAGCCTGTCTATTATATTCTTTTCGCCCGCGATTGTCTGCTGCGTCCTCGTTCGAATGTCTTCTGGCGTCGGCTGGCTCATGCATCGTCGCGCGCGCTCCTCTGGACTGCTGCGAGCTTCACCAACACTCGAATAGCAAACTACAGTCGCTCGTACACAACGAGCTCACTGTTGCTCTCCTCAGGCTTCAGGGCGTGACTGTTGGGAAGAAGGTGACCGCCTCTCGCGCTCCCCGCTCCCCCCAGCTCTCGCGCTCGCACGCAAGTCCTCTCAAGCCAAATGCGGTTGAATGCATCAAGAATACCCAAATCCCCAAGCTCAAAAGTCTATACGCCACGCCGTCTACCTCCCTTCCCCTCCTCCACTCACCAGATCCATCTGCCCTTTCAAAGCGTATACCGGAACCTCTTGTTCTCCCAGTCGGTCAAGTCCTCGCGCTCGATCCGTTCCTGCTCTTCGTCCGAGACGACGCTGCTCCCGCACGAGTCGTCGACTTTCTCGGGGTCGGAGGCGGTGGGTGACGAGGACGAGGACTGGCGATGGCGGTTCTCGCGTGCGAGGACGAAACGGAGGAGGATGGAGAGGACTGTTGGCGGCGAGTCGAGCGTCAGCTGTAGCTCAAGCACGCACCGGAGAGGAGGAACAGAACGCACGCATGACAACGCCGAGCGAGACATACAGCGCGATCCAAGTCGAGCGGAACTTGACGGGCTTCTCGCTGATAAAGACGGTGTAGGGCCCGACGATATTGCCCACACAGTAGCCAACGAAGATGGCTCCCGAGGCGATGGCCTTCTTGGTCGAGCCCGCGACGTTGGAGGCGGCGAGGGCGAGGAGGAGGACGTAGGCTGTGCGAGGGAAAGTGAGATCAGCACAAGGTCATGACGAGGCGGAGAAGACTCCGTGGCGTATAGAGGCCGGACTTACGAGAGCCGAAAGTTGCGAGAAGATAGCTGGAGGAGAATGGAAGTAGAGTCAGTCTCCTGCAATTCGTCGTCTACGAGCGCGGAACTCGACTGTGACATTTCGCGACGATCTCGAGAACGCAGACGACTCACTTCCCAAACAACGGCACACCAGGGTGCTTCCAGCTCGCACCGTGAATAATCGCCGCGCCGACAATGACGGGAATGCACGAGATGGGCAAGAGGATGGTGAGTGAATTAGGGAACTTGTGCGAGAGGTAGGTGAAGAAGTAGATGAACCTGTAGGATGAGGTTGGTCAGCGTGCTTGCATTGCAAGTGGCAATGCAAGGAGACGGACACGGCGGTGAAGATGCCTGCTGGTACGCCGCTATGCTCGCAAGAGCAGGTCAGCAAGATATGAAGGCGGCGAGAGAGGGAGGGAACTCACAGTGCGATAGCCTGCAAACTCGAGTACGTCCCGAGACTCTTGATGATCTGGCTTGCGAAGGCTGCGGTCGAATAAGTAGCTCATCAGCGTGGGCTGAATGAGCGAGAGATGCAGATGGAGAGACATACCCGTGACGGCGCCGTTGCACTGCGAATGAGACCGAAAGGTCAGCTAGGAAGCAGGGAGGTTGATCGTCAAGGTCTTGCGATGTAGATTCCGGCACCCATCAGCGCAAAGATGTAGATCTTGATATCGCACGCCGCCTCCTTGACCTGCCTCCAATCCCACGCACCACCGAACCCGATCCTTCCACCCATGTTCGACCTTGTCCGTCGCACGAGCACCGCGCGCTCCTGCTCGTTGAAGAAGCGGTTCGGCTTCGACGGCGAGGAAGGGAGGACGAAGAGGAGGAGGGACGAGGCGAGGATAGTGAGGCAGCCCGCGAAGAGGTATTGGCGCTTCCAGGCTGGGTACGAGCCGTGCGCGGAGCCGAGGCCAAAGTTGACGAGGCCGCTGAAACTGCTCCAGATGCCTGTCGCGCTGTACCACTGGGAACGGAAAGTGTCAGCCGGCGGAACGTGGAGGACGAAGCGGGAGGACGCACAATGCCGAGACGGGTCGCCTGCTCCGACCGCTTGTACCACACGGTCGTGAGGAGGACGAACCCCGGGCTGACGGAGGACTCGAGGACGCCGAGGAAGACGCGCTGGACGACGAGACCTTGGTAGGACGTACAGACCACCGTTAGGCAGACAACGACGCCCCAGAGCAAGACGAGGACGCCAAGGGTCATAACGGCGTTGACGCGCTTCAACAGCAGCGCAAACGGTAGAACAGCGGCTATGTATCCCCAGTAGAATGCGCTGCTAGCTGTCGAGTACCTCAGCGTCGACACGATCTTCTTGCCGGTCGTTGGGTCGATGTGGGTTGTCGAGAGGTGAAGATCGGGAATGATGCCAAAGATGGCCGCAGAGTTTAGAACGGCCTGTATGACGGCGTGTGTCAGTGCGAGAAGAAGGAGCAAGTGAGGAGAGCCAGCGGTAAGGAAGAACCGCAGAAATGGGGAGAACGAGGGAAAAGCGAAAATTCACCTTGTCTGCGGAGGGGCAGTTCCAGACGTCAGCCGGCGCCTCAATAGGGCTTTTCGGAGTACCGAAAGACACACCGTAATACTGCAATCCGACGATGATGAGGAGGATGGGCATCACGAGTAAGTCGAGTTTCCTGAGGAGCCTCTTCTCGTCGACCGCCGCGATAGCGGCCGCCTCTTGGTCGATCTTCTCGATGACTGCAGGGGTGTCTGCCGGAGGCGCATGCTGAGCTTCTGGTGGGGGGAGCATGGCCAAGTCGGAGTCAAGCGGCGGAAAAAGAGGGGGCGAGGGGGTGGCGACTGAGAAGGCCGCCAGTCTTGCCAAAGCGGTGATCGACTTGTCTGCAAGTCGTCCTGGCCAGCAAGCTCAGCGAACGAGCGAGAGGAGGACGGAAAAGCGGAAGAGGAGTTGAGGAACGAGGAACCCCGTCTGAAATTCCGATCGAGGCTGGCATTACAAACGAATTCGTATTCAGCTGACTACCCTCGAGACTGATTACAACTTGAAATACAACCGAGTTTGTGTTCAGCACGAATACAAGCTCTCATCGCTCACTCTCGTTGCTCGACCGCACACCCAGCAATGGCGGCGCTGTTCTCGAGGTGCGCTGCTGCTCACTTACTCGCTGACCGTGCACCAACTCTTTTTCGCTGTGCGCCCGCGCAGTCTCCCGGCGCCACTCCACTCGGCGGCCGACGACACCCCATCGTCGTCCTCGCTCGACCAGCAACCGGCGCAAGTGCAGCGTGACCCGGGCCAGCAACTCGCAGTCCAGCCACCGGTTCCGCCGTACGGACAGCGGAAGGGGTGGAAGCCAAAGAGCCAGCAGGACTTTGGAGATGGAGGAGCGTACCCAGAGTGCCATGTCGCGCAGTACCCGCTCGAGCTCGGAAGGAAAAGGGTGAGTGGGCGCATGGTCACTGTCCGGA
This sequence comes from Rhodotorula sp. ZM1, assembly GCA_009806315.1. Classification (NCBI taxonomy): domain Eukaryota; kingdom Fungi; phylum Basidiomycota; class Microbotryomycetes; order Sporidiobolales; family Sporidiobolaceae; genus Rhodotorula; species Rhodotorula sp. ZM1. The sequence goes on along the minus strand of QYSD01000053.1, from coordinate 12,336 downwards.
CCTGGTGGACCTCGTTGGGCGTGGGAGGACGGAACTGACTCCTGCCTGAACTTCGCTCGCCTCACAGACCGCTGCGGGCAACACCCTCGCCTTGCAGGTCGACGCTGACGGGAACGTCAATTATGGAGCTATAGGTGCGATCAAGCGCTTCCCGGACTCGCGTTCAGTCGAAGCTGACCAGCAACTTCCTGACTTACAGCAACCCAAGGCCAGCGCGAAGGCACCCACATCCAGACCTCCTTCAAGGACCTCGTCCCGATGTCGCAACGCACCGACATTTCCAAGGACGTGCTCGCGATGGAGCGACCATCAGAAGACGAAGTACAAGCGACGGCGGACCGGACCCGCGCCGCGCTCGAGAAGCTCGTTAGCGGGAAAATCAAGGCTGCCCAGCCGAAAAACATCGAGAAGCGTGGTGGAGACGTGCAGTACATGCGGTATACGCCGCAGCAGGGTGGTGTCGAGAAGCAGAAGATCATCAAGATGGTGCGTGCGGATTGACCGCTTCGGGTCTCGCTTTTGACGATGCGATCGTGCGCTGACTTTCGACCGCCTGTTCTTCGCGCACAGATGGAAGTCGTCGAAGACCCCCTCGAACCACCCCGCTTCAAAGGCAAGAAAGTCCCTCGCGGTCCTCCCTCCCCTCCTCCTCCCGTCCTCCGCTCCCCTCCTCGCAAAGTCACGGCGCAGGAGCAGAAAGAGTGGATGATCCCGCCTTGCGTGTCCAACTGGAAGAACAACAAGGGTTACACGATCCCGCTTGATAAGCGGTTGGCGGCGGATGGAAGGGGGTTGCAGGATGTGCGTCGCGCTCCTTTCGCTACCATGGCTGCAGCTTGAGACTGATCTATGATGTTCGCCCCGCTCCGCACAGGTCTACATCAACGACCGCTTTGCCCAGTTCTCCGAAGCGCTCTACGTCGCCGACCGCCACGCACGCGAAGAGGTCCGCCAGCGCGCCCTGATGCAGCAAAAGATTGCACAGAAGGAGAAGGAAGCTAAGGAGGAGAATTTGCGGATGCTTGCGATGCGCGCGAGGGAGGAGCGGAGTGGTGTGCACGTCGTTGGAGGAGCTGGAGTGGCGGCGGCGAGGACGGGAGGAACTCTCGGGACGGCGATCGCGGGGTATGGGAGCGACGACGAGTCGGAGGACGAGGAGGCCGAGGCGATTGCGCGTGGTGCGCAGGGCCAGCGCGCGGCGAGTACGGTCGACGGTGGGTTAAGCGGTGAGGATGTTGAGCGTGACGAGGGAGAGACGGAGGAGGACAGACGCGCGGCGAGAGATCGTGAGGAGATGAGGCGCGAGAGGAGGAAGGAGCGCGAGAGGGAGCTGAGGATGAGCAACATGGGTCAGGAGCAGCGCGCAAAAGTCCTCGCCAAGTGCGTCCCTCTTCCTCTCGTTCACCTTGCTGCGGTCAGACGCTGACGGAACGGCGCACAGGGCCACGGGCCGCGACATCTCGGAGAAGATCGCTCTTGGTCTCGCCAAGCCGACCATGTCTAAGGACTCTATGCTCGACGCGCGCCTGTTCAACCGCGAACAGTACTCTGCCTCTTTTGGCGGCGACGACTCGTACAACCTCTATGACAAGCCGCTCTTCAGCGGGTCGAGCGCCGCGGCGGCTATCTACAAGCCGCGCGGACGGAACGTCGACGACGAGGGCTACGAGGTCGACGGTCAGGAGGTCGAGAAGGCGATGAAGAACGACCGGTTCGGGCTCGGTGTCGCCGGAAAGGGACGCGGGTTCGAGGGCGCCGACACAAGCGAGATCCGCGAGGGGTGCGTTCGGTTCCTCTCTGTGCCCTCGCTCACGGGCTGACGATTCTACCCGGCAGCCCCGTCGCCTTCGAGCGCGACACGGCGGACCCGTTCGGCGTCGACGCCTTCCTCGAATCGGCCAAGCAGGGCACGTCAGGCTCGGGCGAGAAGAAGCGCGGGCTCGACACGGGCGAGGACGGCGGTCGCAAGCGGGCGCGCGATGACTGAGCTGTATTCCCTGTCTCTGTCCTGCCATTCTATTCGTGTTGAAATCTGTCCTTTCGTTCGAGAGTTGAGAGTCACGTGCGGTGAGAGTGAGTCGTCTTCTTCGCCGCTCTTCCTCCTCATCCGCTTCGCGCACTCGCCCATCGCTTGCCAGACCTTTGAGTGCATCACTGCTGCGACATAGTCACTTGAAAAGAGCTCCTGAGCCTTCTCAGCTTCCCGCGGCGCGCAACCATGCCGTATCAACCGCTCGAGACTGGTCGCTCAACATCATACCCCGCCTACCCCTCGGCCCCTTCGTACGAATCGCCCGATGCAGGAGGCATTCGGCAAGTCTCGTATGATGACGCATACGACGACGCGGCGTTCATCGGAGAGGAGAGAGCGGGAGGAGCGAGGCCGCCTTCGTTTCACTCGCACGACGGCGAGCGAGTCAGCGGGATGAGTGTTAGGGCGGGAGTGTATCTCGGCGAGGGTTACGACTCGGGACTCGTCTACGACAGTGTCCCCCCCACCGAGCCGCTCAACCTTCGCAGCCCTCCTCCCGCTCCTGCAGCCCGACGAAGCGTCTACGAACCCGACCTCGACTTGCACCTTGACAACCGCGCAGCCGCACCGCAGTACCCTCGACGACGAGGGGCCGCACCCAATGTGCGAGATTGGGACGAGGACGTCAAGAACCCGGAGGACTTTGAGGACAGCTTCGAGGCGGGCGAGGGCGACGACTCGCGCTTGGACGAGCACGGCGGGGACGCTGCAGCTGCGGAGGGAGACGAGGAAGACGACGGCCTGCAGAGTCCAGCAATCAGCTTCAAGGGCGGATTTGGCGCGCCTCCTCAGGTGAGTTCAGCGGTCGCGGATATCAGCGTGTCGTTCCATCACAGCAGGGCATCAAGCTGACTGCTACTCACCCTGCTCCCTCACAGACTGCACACACACGCCGCAGGAATGTCCAGCAGCGCCGCGTCAAGCTTACCGAAGGCAACCTTGTCGTGCCTTGCTCGATCCCGTCTCGCCTCCTCAGCTTTCTACCTCGCAAAGACTCGGACGAGTTCGTCACGACAAGGTATACGGCGGTCACGTGCGGGCCGGACGAGTTCAACGATATGAGCTATACGCTCCGTCCGACGCTGTACAACCGCCAGACCGAGTTGTTCGTCGTCATCACGATGTACAATGAGGACGAGGAGCTGTTCTGCCGCACCCTGCACGGTGTGATGAGTGAGTCGGCGTGTTCGAGTCCTTCGACAGCTTGCTGCCTGTCTCTCGCTCAAAGCGCTGACGCTTTCGCTTTCCGCAGAGAACGTCGCCCAGCTCTGCAAGCGCAAAAAGTCGGCGACGTGGGGACCTGAAGGCTGGAAGAAGATTGTCGTCTGCATTGTCGCAGACGGTCGCAAGGCCGTCCACCCACGTGTCCTCGACTGGTTCGTCACCTTCCCCAACTTCCGCCGTCCCGCTCTTGCTGATTGAGATTTCGACAGCCTCTCCGCCCTTGGAGTCTACCAACCGAGCGTCATGACCAACGCGATCGACAACCAGCCAGTGGCGTGCCATCTCTTCGAGAACACGATTCAGATGAGTATCGCACCCGATCTGACCTTCCGAGGATTGGAGAAGGGCATCATGCCTTGTCAGGTCATGTGCGTATAGCGTTCGTAGCCCTCCTTGACCTTCCGAACGTAGCTGACGCAGATACCCTGCTCATTGTCGCAGCTTCGCGCTCAAGGAGAAAAAGTGCGTGCTCTCCAGGTTCTTCCGGCTCAACTTACCACTCGCGAGAGCTGACTGACTCGCCTCCCTATCGCAGCGCCAAGAAGATCAACTCACACCGCTGGGCGCTGCAGGCGTTCGCCCCACAGCTCGATCCTCGAGTTGTTGTACTCCTCGATGTCGGAACGAAGCCAGCGGCGGGGTCGCTGTACAAGCTGTGGAAGGCGTTTGACGTGCGTTCGCCTCTCACGCTCGTCTTGCTGGACCCGGAGGCTGACGTTGTTCGCGCAGATGAACTCGTTCGTCTCCTCCTCAGTGCTTTCTCGCTACCTCTCCTCCCGCCTGACCAAGCGCCCGATCTCTTGCTCACAGGAACGTTGGAGGAGCATGTGGCGAAATCGTTGCGATGAAGGGCAAGTTCTGGCTTGGCCTGCTGAAGTGCGTCCTTCGCCTCCGCCAACCTCCGCTCGACGCCGCTGAACATCACCGTCTCTTTGAACAGTCCACTGATCGCGGCGCAGAACTTCGAGTACAAGATCTCCAGTGCGTCGCTTGTTCCTAGTTTCCGCGCTGTGATCGAACGCTAATAAGCTCAATGCGCGCAGACATCCTCGACAAGCCGCTCGAGAGCATTTGCGGCTATATCAGTGTGCTTCCCGGTGCTTTCTCCGCATGTGAGTGTCGTCGTCAGTTGATATAGACGAAGTGGGAGCTGACTGTCGCCCGCGCAGACCGCTATATCGCGCTCAAAAACGACGAGTTGGGTCACGGACCGCTCGCTAGCTACTTCAAGGGCGAACATCTTGCGGGAGTTGATGCCTCGCTCACAACCTCGAACATGTGCGGCCAAGCCAGCTTCCTCTCATTGCGTTTCACTCCTTCCTCCTCATTCAGTGCCTCATCTCGTTCCGTTCTCTCGATACAGGTATCTCGCCGAAGACCGCATCCTCTGCTGGGAACTCGTCGCGAAGCGTGGCGACGCCTGGGTCCTCAAATTTGTCAAGTCTGCGAAGGGCGAGACGGACGTGCCGGATCAAGTCGCTGAATTCATCGGCCAGCGACGTCGCTGGCTGAACGGCTCGTTCTTCGCCGGCGTATACGCCCTCATGCATACCCTCCAGCTCTTCCAGACCACCCACTCGCGCAAGAAGATCATCTTCCTCTTGGGCCAGGCGATTTACAACTTCATCAACGTCCTCTTTGCGTGGCTCGGGCTCTCCAGCTACTGGATCTTCTTCATGGTGCGCCGATCGGTTTTAGCTCGAGACTCGAAGCTGACGAGACGATTCCGGCAGGTATTAACCAAGTCGCTTGAAGACCCGACTTTCCACCTCAAGGGCGTCAGCGTCGTCAACGTTTTCATGCAGTACGCGTACAGCACGTTGACGCTCTCCCTTGCTCTTGCATCCACCTGCTGACGAACTCATCGCAGTCGGCGCGGTCATCGCATGCTTCCTCATGTCGATGGGGAACCGGCCAAAGGCTGCACGCTGGAAGTACTTGGGCGTAGTGAGTCCACAATCGTTCTCGTACATCTACTGAGGTACACTGACGCTCGCCGTACCCCAGATGATCGTCTTCTCGCTCACGACCGCCTACATGATCGGCGCCGCCGTCTTCTGCGTCTACCAAGCGGTCAAGCAGTCTGCCGACAGCCTCATCATGGCGCAGATCTGCATCTCGCTCGCCTCGACGTGTTTGTGACGCTCCCTTCGCTCTTTCAGTGACGGAGTTGACCGTTCACCCTTTCCTTCGCAGATGGCTGCTACCTCGTCGCCAGTCTCATCGCAGGCGATCCTTGGGTGCGATCTGCCCCTCTCTACTCGCGTCAACAGTTCTTTGACTGACGACGGACCCTTACCGCAGCACATGGTCACCTCACTTCTCCAGTACCTCCTCCTCGCTCCCTCGTACAGTGAGTTCGCCTTCGGGCTCGGGTCCTCCCGCAACTCGCTGACCTTGCTCGCTCCGTCAGTCAACCTCCTCAACATTTACGCCTTCGCCAACCTGCACGACTTTAGTTGGGGGACGAAGGAGCAGACGACATCGGAGATTGACCTCGGCATCACAAAGAAGATCAACCAGAACGAGGTCGACATGGCCTTGCCAGCGGACCAGTCCGACATCGGTGCGTCGCGTGCTCTCGTCCGCCGCTTGTTGCTGCTCATCCCCTCTCACGCGCAGACATCCTATACGACCGCTCGTTGCACAACCTCAAGACGCGGCCGATGATCATCCCGCCGCCTCTCTCGGACAAGGCCAAGACTGAAGCCGTCATGGACCGCTATCAGAGCATCCGAACCAACATCCTCCTTTCTTGGGTCCTCTCGAACGCTATCCTCATCGCGACCATCCTCAACGGCGACTACAGCGGCAGCTTCAGTTCGAGCAGCGGCAATACTCGAGCGAAAGTCTGTGCGTCTAATCCCCCGGCTGCACACATTCCGCCCGTGGCTGAACCATGGCGCCCGCAGACCTCGTCGTCATCCTCATCTGCGTCGCGATCCTGTCCCTCATCCGCTTCCTCGGCTCGACTGCCTACGTCGTCGACGGCTACGTTCGCTTCGTCGGTCACCAGGCTCAGCGGCGCCTCTTTGCTCGCCGCCAGGTCAGCCAGCAGAACCACCTCCGCCGCCGACCGGTCCTCAACGAAGCCGAGATCAGGAGCGAGAAGGGTGGCGTGCTGGTTGAAGACTCGGCGAGCAGCTACGTCGAATCAAGTGGTTCGTCGAGCGTCGTGAACGGGCCGAGGCCGAACGGAGCGTGGTTCTCTAGGCGTTGAAGCGGGTCGAGGACTCGCTCGCTGTATCTTTCTTCCTCGCTCTTAAGTGCATCCTCAGCATTATCGTGTCTATATCCACTTCGCATTTCTCCCCCCGTCGCATTTTGCAACTCTGCGCCGCTTTACGCCTCTTGGATCGTGTACTGTTCCTACGCTAGTCTTCTCCCGCATAGATATTTCACTTGAGAGAGATGTTGTGTAGTCGGACACCGTCGTCTCCTTCAGGTGCGCTTAGTAGAGGCTCGTCGAAGTAGCGCAGTCGAGCTCCTCGAGTTTCGAGTTTCCCAAGCCTCTCGTCGCCGACTAGTTCGAAAAGCTTGACAGTATTTGACTTGTCAAATCATGTGTCGTTCGCTGCTGCTATAACGAGAAGAAAAGGGAAAGAGTCGTCTTCCTCGTCGGCGATGGTGGGGTTGCCGACGAGGTCGGAGATGCGGGCGAGGAGTTCGTCGACGTTGGACACGGACATACATACACCAGCGTCACCACTCTAGGAAGCTGCCAGGCTTCGAAAGCTGCTCGAACGATGCCATCGCTCCGCTGAACCGCCCACAATAATTCGCCAGTCATCCCACGCCTCGCCTGCTCCTCCTCGCGACTCTCATCAGTTATCGAGCGCGGACGGCTTCACGGGTGGCGAGGGCGGCGAAATGGCGGTGAGGTGCGGCTGTGTGACTCTGAAGAAGAGCCTGGTGGGCTCAATGAGCGGCTCATCTCCATCCTCACGGATTCTCCGTCTCCTCCGCTGGCTTCCTCGGATCTACGCACAGACCGGCTGCGAACAAGCACGCCGAGGTTGGCTCGGCGGCTCTCTCTCTCTTTTTTTTCCTCACACTCTACAGCCACGAGAGACCCGCCGCCATGTCCTGTAAGTTGGGCTTGACCTCCTCGTCATCGTCTCGCTCGTCGTGGCTCTTCGTAGCCTTCGACAGCGCTTCCCCCGGCACAGTACCGACACTCCTCTCCTTTTGTGCTGACTTGGAATGCGTCGCAGACCCACAACCTCCTCAGAGCGCCTGCTACGGACCGCAGGGAGGCCCTCACAGGGAATGTACGGCGGACAACAGCCCGTGCGTCTTCCTTCTCTCCTCTCACCTCCCCTTACCGCCGCCTCTGAGCTCCAATGACTGACCTATCGCCCGCGCAGATATACCCTCAACAACAGCCGATGGTCATCGTGCAGGAGAAGGAGAATGCTGCACGTGTTAAGCGGCGTGCTGTGGAAGATGTCTGGCGTGCTGTGCGCTAGAGGCGTGTTGCTGAGGCGAAGGGAGAGATCGACGAGGGAACGGTGGCGTTGGATAAGACGGACGGTCCTCTCTTCTCCGGGGTTTGGGGCGGACGGCACTCTCCTTTCTCGGGTCTCGTGCGATGTAACAGTATACCCTCTATTTCAGTCGAATTCACGCCTACCAGGGCTCAGGCCGAGAGTACACGAGCTTACCCTGCACCCAGACCGCCTTCCGATCCACCTCGTTGCCGTTGCAGAACCACTTCTCAAGCTTCTCCTCCGTCGATACCCTCTTCACGACCTGGTTCCCCTCCTCGGCGTCAAACCAGTCCACTCGACTCCGCGGATGCCCAAGCTGGATCCACTGCGCGTCGAAAGCGGAGCCGACTTCGAACGTGCCGACCCCGTGCTCTTTGTCCAGTCCGAGAGCCTGCGCGCCGCCGAGAGTCGCGAGGTAGATTGCTTCCTTCCACGAAATCGCCAGGCTGCTCGACTGCTCATCCTGGTCGCTTTTCACCCGCAAATCCCGTTGCCGCTCACCTTCCCGCAGCCGCGACACCCCCACCGCCCACCGCATGTTCTCGTCAATCCCGACGCGGTATCCGCCCGAGATGTCTGACCCGAGCCCGATCTTGACGCCTGCATCCCAGGCTTCTCGCAAAGGGAGTTGGCGCTCGGCGGAGAAATAGACGTTCGAGAGAGGACAGCTGGCAATGGCGGTTCCGGTGCGGGAGAGGCGGGAGAGGTCGTCGGCGGAAGAGTGGGTGCAGTGTGCCATCAGAGAGCGCTCGTTGAGCAGGCCGAGCTGAGTGGGTGAGGGATCAGCAGGAGAGACGGAAAACGGGCGTCTCGCTCGAACGCACGTCGTCGAGCACCTCGACGTCGCTCTTCCCGCCCAACATCTCATGGCAGACATCGACCATCCCCTGACTCTCGCACATGTGCGACTGTATCCGCACGCCCGTCTCCTTGGCCAACTCCGACAAACCCTTCATGAGTTCGACCGAGCAAGTCGGGACGAAGCGAGGCGTCACGACGGGCTCGACGATCCGTCGTTCTTCTGTCAGCGAAGCGACGAGCCGGTGCATCGATTCGATGAAGCGGCGAGTGTCGGTGAGTGAAGAGTCGGTCGTCTCGATGTGGGACGGCTGCGAGTATTGGTCCATGGCGACTTTGCCAATTTGGCCGCGAATTCCGGCGTCGAGAAACACTCTTGCGAGGGTAAGGCTGCGAGATAGCAGGTTCAGACAGGGCAGCAAGCAAGCGAAGTCGGCGAAAGCTCGCCGAGGGGTCACGGAGAGGACGGGTGCTTACTTTGCCTCGACCGAGATCGTGCCAAACACGCTCGCAGCCGTCGTGCCATTCTCCAGCAGACGCTGTACGAGCCGCTTGTACACCCGCTGCGCATGAACCGGATCCCTGTCTATCCGCAACTCGGCAGCGAAAGTGTATGCTTCGAGCTGCAAGTCCGCGATCTGATCAGTTTGCTTGCTGGAGACGAGTGAAAGCTTATTGGGGCGTACCCATTCCATCAGTGGCTTGTCCAGCGCCATCCCAGCGTTCGGATACTGAGGAGCGTGAACTGTCGAGGCGGGGACAGCGAGATCAGCTTCGCGTTGAGTTCTGTCAGAGTTCACGAGACTCACTGTGCGTGTCTACAAAGCCTGGCAAGATCCAGCCGTCTCCCAACTCGACCACCTTGTCCTGCCCCACCTCTCCCTCGCCAACGAGCGCGTCGACCTCATCCGCCAGCGTGCGATCAGCGCTCTCGCCGATAGCAGCGATGAAGCCTTTGCGATCGACAACTGGGCGCGGCGATCACAGCGAAAGCGGGGTCAGCGCGATAGATAAAGCCGAGCGGAAGGATGACAGCGGGCGAACCGACGGTGCAGTCCTCGCGGATGGACAGCGAGCGGTCGGCTTGCGGCGACACGACAGTCCCTCGCAGTACGAGCGCGATGTCCTCCGGGTCAAGCATGAGTTTTGAAGCGAGAGTAGCTCGAGAAGTGAGTGAAGTGGGAGAGGAGCAGACGGGGGCCGGCTTTGCGGCGAGGATGGCAGACTTGCGTGCAGGACAAGCTCGAGAAAGGTGTCCTCCTCGGACGTGGGCACTGGGAGGGAAAGCGTTTCGCATCTTGCGCACGCGCTGGCCGTGTCCTCGACGTCGTCTAACCCGCTCACGGCGACGACCCACCGAACAACTTCTACATGCAAGTCAGACGACAGGGGAGTGCTAAAAGACGAGCGTTACATCCCGCCCTTGAAAAGCACGGTTCTACCGAGTCTACACAACGAACAGCTACCAAAGTGCGCTAGTCATCGCCGCACGCATCCTGGAAGCGCCCCGAGTCAGCGCGCGAGTCGAGGCAAGCAGGAAGCAACCGCGAAAACGCACCTCGAGTAGTCGAGCAAGCCCTCCACCCGTCCGACAGCCGCGACAGCAATGTCCTGGTCCCACAGGTACTTCTTCGCGCACCGCATGACGTCGGCCGTCGTGACGGCGTCGACGGCCGCCTCGATCTCCTTCGGCGTGTTGCGGCGGCCGGTCGTGACAATCTGGCGGCCAATGTCCTCGGCGACCGCGGTCGTGCCGTCTAGCGTGAGGAGGAGAGCGGCCTTCAACTGGGCCTTGGCGCGGGCGACCTGTGCGGAGGGAAGCGTCAGCGCGCGTACAAAGAAAACGCCTCATGCGTCCAAGCCGCGCACCTCTCCGTCAGTCGGGTGGGTCGAGAGGCGACACCATTCCTTCATCAGGAAGTGAGTCAAGTCGTCGAGGTTGGTGACGTTCTCCGAGACGAGGTAGCATCCCCACAGGCCCGTGTCCGAGTACGACGTCGAGAACGACATGAACGAGTTGGCGAGGTTGTTCGACGAAATGATGTGGCTCAGGCGGCTCGAGAGGAGCGACTGCGCGCCGAGGGAGCGGTCCCAGTTGCCCATGATGGACTGTCGAGGCGCGCGGGGGAGTCGAATCGAAGGGGAGAAGGCGAAGCAAGCAAAGTCACCCAAGTCAGCCACCGCAACTCAAAACGCAAAGGGTGGTAGCGGAAGCGCGCGACTCGCCTGCATGACGAGCATGGGGTAGTAGTCGGGCGACTGCCAGCCGACACCCTCAACGGCGATGGCGACGTTACACGTCGGCATGGTGTCGTCGCGGACGCGGACCTCGGATCCGATAAAGTCGGGCTTGGTCTTGGCTGACGAGGCGCCGAGCTTGATGGGCTCGGGCGAGGTCGAGAGCTGGCCAAAGTGCTTGTTGGCCAGGTCGACAAGGGACGAGTGCTCGACGCCGCCGGTGCCGACGAGGACCATGCGGTCGGCCGTGTAGTTCTTCTTGATGTAGCTTGCGAGGTCGTCGCGCTGGATCGAGAGAATGTTCTCTTTGGGGCCCAGGATGGTGCGGCCGAGCGGCTGACCCTGGAAGGCGACGGCGTGGAGATGGTCGAAGACGACCTCCTCGAGCTGCTTGTCAACCTCTTGCTGCTCGCGGAGAATGACGTCGCGCTCGCGCTCGATCGCACCGGCCTCGAGCTTGCTCCCCGTAAGGATGTCGGCAATGATCTCGACGGACTTGTTGACGTCGCTGGCAAAGCTCTTGGCGTAGTAGACGGTCTGCTCGCGGGACGTGTAGGCGTTCAAGTGGGCACCGAGGTTCTCGACCTCGAGCTCGAGCTGGTGCTGCGAGCGCTTGCCGGTGCCCTTGAACGCCATGTGCTCGAGGAAGTGAGCAGTGCCAGACGTCTTGTCGGTCTCGGCGCGCGAGCCGGCATCGATCCAGACGCCGACAGTCGCGGTCGAGGCGGATGGGGACGACTCGGTTGCGACGGTGAGGCCGTTAGGGAGCGTCGAGATCTGGGTCAAGGGGGACGAAGCGTGGGTCGCGAGGGTGCGCTGGAACGGCGCCTGCACAACGAGCGGGTGTCAGTGTGCTCTATCTCTGAAATCTGTGACTCTCAGATGGCCCCATTCGCTCCGCACGACCACGCGATCCCACCGCAAGAAGGTGAGCAACGAGACTCGGCAGCCACGACTCGACGGCGACATCCAGTGGCACCATGCAAAGGCCTTCGTGCGCCCAATCATACCCCAGAGACCGCACCCAAGCAACTCGCAAGCTCCCGCGAGCGGTGTGCGAGCCATGGTGCGCCCCATCGCCTGTGCGGGTGGGTGCTGACGGCGGCCGAGTCCTCGCCGCCCTCCCACGCGGCGTGGATGCCTCGTGCAAAACCCAGTCATCCCAAATAGTCCCACGCTGTCCATTCGTGACCCTTCCAGCCCTCCAACGAGCGTGCGCGGTGCAATGTCGCCGCGCGCCGATTGGGCCCGGCGTGGTTTGCACCTCGTGAACGGCGACGCGGCCATGTTGGGCAGTTTAGACGGTGCGATTGGGCTTACGGGTGCGCGACGAGCAGTCCTGAGCAAGTTCCTCGCGAGCATCGTGACGAGCAGCAGCGGGTGAGCAAGGGAGAGCAAGCCGGGATGGCTCTGGCGAGGACCTGGTTTGGCGCGCACAGGTGGAGCAGCTTGGGAGGGCGTCGCAGGCGATTAGGCGGTCTCTCACACTGCCCGAGGCTCTCCCTCACCTCCCGCACCTCCTCCTCACCAGCGGACTTAGCCGTTTCTCGAGCT